>JAHZNC010007179.1:0-14208 GCA_027744095.1 Zhuqinia jingwanae | reverse complement strand
TGCTCCTGCCATCCATCAAAAAATATCATTATTTAACATTTGAGATATATACAATGTTTTACAATACTATACACTATGTATATACTATGTATTTCGATCATCATATCACCAACTCCCCCCAAAAAAACTTTTATATTTTTATTACTTTTTATGGCAACAAAGCAATTAAAAACGTGCACAACTCACTCAGGCACACACACACACAATCTGCAAAACACGCAAATTTAACACGACGATCATGTGATGATGATGATGATGAGCCAACACCAGTACAACCAATAGCAAAATATTTCATTTTACATTTTGAAGAAGAAAAGAGAACAGGACATGAAGTGGCCATTTTCGTGATGATTTTGTTGACGATGGGTGTACGCTTGACTTCCCGTGAAAAATTAAAAATTAAAAAATACTTTGCTTTTTAACACTTTTTAAAAAAAGGAGAAGAGAGCTCTGTTTCAATATTCTCCTGCTGTTGTTTGATAGATAGAGAGAGAAAGACACACGAAACTAACATTTTATCTAAAGTACTAAATTTTCTTATTTTTTTTTATAAAATAAACCACAGAACAAAACTATAATAATAATAATAATAATAATAGTAACATGGTTGTATTGTATGTAGTATGGCTATTGTTACTCTGTCACTGTCACTGTCTGCTTTTGCAAAAAAAAAACATATATGCCTACCTTATTTGTTTGCTTTGTTCACGAATGATGATTGTTTATTTTTTTTACTGTATAGTTTGTATAAAGGCAATTCGTGTACAGTTGAATGACTTTACATGATTTTCATAACTTCTGCATCTTCAGTGTTCCTTTCTCTCTGCTGATGTGCTTCTTCCCTATGTGCCTTTTAGATTCAATCAAGTGCACCACAGTGTACTTAATAACAATGATGATGATAACAAATAAATAATCCGATCTGATTTACAAAATGAGGAGAAGAAGTAGCAACATCACCGGCAGCAGTGGCAGTAGTAGTAGTAGTAGACCAACACTCATTGGGATTGTCATTAAATAATATATTATTGCTTAGCCAGCCAAATCAAAAGAATAATAGATGACGTTGCAAAAGCAGCTTGCTTTATTTATTTATACCATTCCATTTTTAAATAGGTATACGTACATATATACCTTGTCTGCTAAAATGGGTGCTAAATAAAGTGGGCACCCCAAAAAAAATATACATAAGGGGAAGCCAGAGGATCCAGCCAGTGTATTATATTTATATTAAAGGTTAGAGGAGTTTACTTTGGCTGGTCTCGAGTTCCCCTAAAATTTACCATTTACTAACAGGTGTAAATAATAATGAATTAGCACCGCGTCTTGAATTTCACTTTGCACTTCATTTGTTCATGTATTTATATGCTTTTGTGTATAATCCTTACTCATCATCATCATCATCAATATAAATAATCCGTCCTTCTCATAACCATAATCCTCCTTACACTACTCCCGGCTTCCTAAGAAGCCAGCTAAGCAGACACAGTAGGAACCCTGTTTCCTTTAAATCATTGCTCCCTGAAAATAAATACAACGTAAATACAACAATCATAATCGTAATAATAATTCCAATTTCCAACTGTGCTGCATGATTCTGCAAGCACAGTAGTAGAAGTAGTAGTAGCAGCAGCAGTATATAATAATATTGTATTACTGATCTGTTTGGATTTAAAAGTAGTGTGTGGTTGGGCTGTTGTAAATACTCATTACTTTGTGACAATGACTATTGTTGCTAACAATAATAATAATACTTCTACTTGTGCCTTCATCTATTTTTCCAACCACCTACTTGGAAGTTAATCCATTACTGCTATCATCCATTATAAAAATATATTATATATAAATGTAAAAATAATTTTCCAATAATATCAGTCTCCATAGCAACAAACCTAATAAGTTCGAAAGAATAGTTGTAATAAATGGGAATTTTTTTTTTAAACCTTAAACATTATTTCTAATCTTGTAGTTTTCATTCCAGGTTATATTGCGTACTTACGCGCAGGTACTTTAAAAAAAAATGTAGAGTAATTTTACAGAGCACGCAATCTATAATATCAAGTATGTACAAATGTATATGAGCGTATTATACAATATGTATATATATTGGTACATTATATGCAAAGTACAAGGAACTCAAAACCAAAATGGAAAGAAAAAAAAATCCGGAGCAGTATTATTATAATTGACCCTTTTAATTTGAAAAAAAAAATCTTTAATAATTTCATTTAGAAAAAAAAGCTGAATAATATGCATATTAGGTTTTTAACAGATATAATATGCTCGGCTGCTAATATGTATATGATCAAGGGTCAGGTATTAAGACAGATGAGAGGAGATGAGGTAGAAAGGTTGCTTTGGTCCTGCTTTTAGCCACACTACTAAAAAGTAATAACCGCAACAGTTGCACTTTTTTATATGAGGAGAAGATTCGTTTACTGGACTTTAGAGAGTATTTTGCATGCTCCTCTCGTGTTTCCTCATGAATATTCTTCCATCATATCCAACATGCAATGATGTTGATTGTATTCACGGATCATTAAAGCCGCCGATGATATGCGCTGAATGCTGATATGCATGTAAATTTTTTTAGTGATGGACTGTGAAACAATATTTTGCGTTTAAAAAAAAAATTCTTCTTCTGATGAAGATCATGATACATAATAATGACACATGATACATACGTAATATTCATCAACATCATGACATTCACATCCGATACCGTTAGAAAAGTAGCCACTACTGCCCCGTTAATTAGCTGTAATTACTCCCATTAAAAATCCATTTCCATAATATAAAAAAATATGCATGCATATTATGTGTATAATATACATAGATTTAACCATAAATATTTTTTAATATGCATTTTTCCAATTTTTAAAATAAAAAGTTTTCCCCGGATACTGAAACATTTAACATTGTCATGTATTTTTTTTTTGCTTGGTAATAATTTTAACTTAATATAGTCATGTAAATAATAAAGAAGATTTTTTTTTCGTTTTCTTACGCCTACTACAACTAGCCAGTAGTCCAGAAGTATAAAATGTAGGAAAAGGATTTTTATTTTCAGAAATGAATTTTCTTAATTACTGCAGTCATTATATAGCTTTAATTATTTAACCTGAATTTTTTATTTTCTGGGGGAAAAAAATGTGTTGTGACTCTGACAAATTTTCGCACGCACTCGTTTCCATACATTCAAGCCATTTATATATATGTACCTATTGTACGTATATGTATATACCTAAGTATATATTGAAGCAGTCTAATTAAACGCATTTTTTTATTTTGCAATGTCCTGCCCTGTTCATTTTTTTCCCTGCTTACCATGGTCACCCAGCTCAAATTCTGTTGGCACAAGCAAGCAAGTTTGTGTTGTAACATAAGCAACTCGCATATCTTCTACAAAAGCATAATTTAAAAAAATAAAAAATAAATAAGTAGGGAACAACAGCCATCATTCATCATCCTACTACTGTATATCTGGCATACTACCATGTATACTATCAATTATAGCTATTATCATATCGTAAATGAGTGAAGTTTTGATAGAGCTAACATCATCATCATAAAAATATTAATGTTATTTATATAAGTAGAAACGCTATAATATTTATGTATCAGTAACAACGTTTGCGTACAAAACCATTGTCATGAGTGGGAGGATACCTCTCCATCATCATCATCATCATAGGTAGATATATTTTTTAAATATACACATTTATATAGGTATACACACATATATATATTTATAAAAGCAAAGCATTAATATAACAAAGTAAGTGGACTAGTAGTCGCAGGAGTTACAGCAGCAGCAGATCAACATGTCAGATCTAATTTTCCCCCTGCTTTGCTATTTTACTTAACACACATCAAACACCACACCACCACAGAATAATAGGTGGTTGGAAATGATAATAAAAACCAACTAACGATCCTGCTTTTGTCCAGCAGCAGCAGTCAGAAAAAAAAGAGTAGAGCTACTACAATTTAGTAATATTAAAACGAGAGCCTAGCCAGGCTTGTTAGTTAAGAGGAGCAGCAGCAGCACTACTAAACGCAATGGTGTTGGTTTTGGTCGCATGACACAATCCCAGCCCATGCCAACTAACAAACAAGGAAAGCAGCAGTAGCTGCTGCAGCAGAACACACACTGTAACACAAGTGAGAATACGACACACACTTTAACAATTATACAATGAAACCATTTTCTACACTTTTCCATTTCAGAAAAAAAGGAATTAAAAAAAATGTTAAAAAAACGAGAGAAATTAAATAGGTATGTGGACAAGGTAGTAGGTAGCTAAGTGGAATGAGTTTTTTGTGGAGGTATGTACCTATGCATTTATGTCTGTGTGTGTGTGTATCCATGGCAGTGTGTGTATAGTATGCATATTATTTGATATTATGTAGCGTTTTGTGTGTGTGCAAGCAGAGTTAGACATGCAGATAAATAGATAATGATATCATTATGGCCATCACTGACGAAGAAGAGAGAGAAAAAAATATGAGAGAAGAAGGTAGCCATTTTGATAAAAATTAATTACTTTGCTGCTCAGCTCAGCAGTAATAAGTAAAGTTAAGTGGCTAGGGAAAATGTTAATAAATTAATACGAAATAAATTATGAATGATTTTTTTAATAATATGTTTATTTATCAAATTTATGTCTATTTATAGGCGCTATGACAGCACACCATCTCCGTGATCTCTACACAAATGTCGCCAGTGGCGCAGGGGGAGGAACAGGGGGTGGAGGAGCAAGTGGGGGTGGAAGCACACCAGGTACTCCCACAGGTTCCAGCGCAGCGGCAGCAGCTGCTGCGGCTGCCGCCGCAGCCGCCGCTGCATCACATCCTAGTGCTGCAGCTCTTGGGGGTTTTGCAGCGGCTGCGGCTGGAGCACATCAAATGAGTGGAGCCGCTGGTCGACTTCTTGACCTTTCTGCACCCCTGCGCTATGGCATGAGGCCTTACGATCCCATTCAAATGTTGCATCATCAAGGTGCAGTCTCCAAACTTTTGGGTAAGTATACCTTTTTTTGTCCATTCATTCAAAACAGACACATTCATTTTCTTGCTTTTTACTACAAAAAAAAAGAAGAAGAAAAACTGTCACAACAATTGTATCTCGTAATAAGTAGATAGACTCATTAAATAATGGCTTCATTTTCTCAACTCGCAGACTTGTACGTGAGTTATGAACTCAAACTAGACTTGAAAGAGAGAGAAAATACTTTGTTGTGTTTGTATTTACTTTATAAAGCGACGTTGATGATGTCATAATCATCCACTTCTTCTGAAAAAAAAAATAATAAAAAACGACTTACTTCACAAAAAGCTGGTTGGTTTTTTTAAGTACCTTCTCAAGTTTCCTCAGCTTCATCGCCATCATCATCATCATATCATCATCGTGATCATCATGATCATCATCTCCATCAAGCATAATACCTGCCAGGTTTTTTTTGGGGTAATAAAAAAGTAACAGTTAAAAGATGAGTGTGGAGACAAACGATAATGGGATTATTATTGTTTAGATGAGCACACACATTGTTATTGCTGTTGTTGTCATTGTTAAAAAACAGCAGTGTGATGGCTGAGGTGATGACGATTACTTGAGTGAGTGTGAGCGCACACAGTCACCATTTCCCCAGCTATTATTATCACATCATCCTCATCAACATCATCATCATCACAAACACAACAATCACAAGAAGAAAACAAGGTAAAAAAAGGAAGAAATTGAGAGCACTTCTCTGTCACTCTCTGACTGGCTCTCTTTTTTTTGTCTGTCAGGTAGGTAGGTTGGTAGGAAGAGGTAGGCAGGTAAATAATAATAAAAAAGTGAAACAAGTAAACTTTTTTTTATTTCAACATTGTCGTGCATATGATTTTGTCGTCTAAAAATGTCTTTATGTATTTTTTTTCTATGAATGGGCGACACATGACGTGTGTGTGCGCACACAAGCTCACTCACACAAACAAAAAAAAGTTACACACAAAAACATCACCGTTTCTTTATTTTTACATGAAAAGGTAAAAGGGTTTCTCTGCTGCTGCTGTTGCTCTTGTTGCTCATCTTTGTTCAAGGCTCCGTCATAAAATTGTCTCATTTTCTCTGTGAGGAAGGCGTAAAAATCAATCAGGTGACCATTAATCATGGAGATAATATTACTTTTACCAGCGCAGCAGCAACATCAGCTTTTTTTTTATGGGAAAAAATATATACAGATATATACATACCTGTATATAAAATAAAAGAAGCGGAGATGAGTACTAAAATCCATTAATCCGCCACCAACAAAAACAAAAAGATGAGTTGACTCTTGACTTTTGACTGTGAGAAAAAATAAATAAAAAAGGGAGGCTTTTGCTCCACTTTTTTAGTGTCGGCATTTTCCTCAAGATTTAAAGCAAATAAGGAACGTATAGTATACACTTATTATTACACACTCCTCTGTGTAAACCTTACATACTTATTGTGCAACAGGGAAAAGTTAACTTAAGTGATCTTTTGATACTGATGTGATGATGATGATTATTATTATTATTTGGTGGTTGTGGTAGTTGTAGCCGTCGTCATCCGTGTCTATGTCTGAGTCAAGAAGTCAAATCAAATCATGGTTCGGGTTTTCTTATTCGTCTGCTCATTGCTGCTGCTGCTGCCATTAACAAGTAAGGTTGTTTCGGGAAAATATTTTGGCAGAGTTTGATGATGATGATAAAAGTCATTGAGAGAATCACTTGCTTGCAGTTTTTGCATAGTAAAAAAATGCATTAAATACGAGAACACGCACCGCATCTCTAACCGCACTACTGTAAACTTGTCCGGCATTCCGGCACTCACCACCACCACCACCATCATCACTGAGAAGAAAAAAACCGGTGTTTAGAGAGAGCACCCAATTCCGATGGCGACACAAAGCTCATTAAGATCTTCCGTACTTCTCTGCTGCAAAAGCAATGCAATAGCAAAACAACATATCATCTAATTTAATTAGTTCTTCTTTTTTTTCTCCTCATTTTATTCTTCTTCTTCTTCATCATCGGAAGAAAATTTAAATGGGTTGTATTTGATGAGCTTGCTTGCACCTTAAAGCACACCAGAGAAGAGATCTAAATGAAATTGATTGTTATTCCCCCACCTTTCTCTGACCTTAAAGTAATAAGCTAAAACAATGTTAATGTGTCGTTGTTCAATAAAGAGGATGATGATGATTGTTATGGCCCTATCGGAAATTCCACCTTCTTTATTTATCGTTACGGTCCTGCTCCTGTTGCTGCTGCTTCTTCACACATTTTTTTCTCTCCATCTCAACTGCATTTTGCACTGACCATTACACAAAATACATATTATTATACCACCAATAAGTGCCGTGCAATTCAACTCTCTGGTAAAATTGTCAATGAATAGGTGTAATAACCATAACAATAAAAATTGCCCCGGCAAATGTAAAGAAGTGCACTCACTCACATTATTGCCTCCAACCACCACAATCACACCAGGTATTTTAAGTGCTGTCTTTTACGTGTGTGTTGGTGGCAATAACGGCCTTACTCTTAATAACAATCTTAATTTCTTCTTTCTCCCTCTTTCTGTCTCTCTCAGTCCAGCAAAACTTTTTTATAACGGCAGACTCGCTACACATTATACTTACAGCTTTTGGAATTTGAAAAAAAAGAAAAAAAATCTTTTAAAAAATCCATTCATAATAGTTTTACTTGTACTTTGTGCATTTTTTTCTATTCTAAACGTTGCGTTTTTTTACATTTTCGTTTTTTTTTCTGCTGCTGCTGCCGTCTGTCCTTTTTTTTGTCTGCGCTGAGAAAAAGAGACGTCGTCTTCATTTTCATGATGATGATCATCATCATCATCACGTCTGCCTGCGCAGAGGCAGAGTGAGATCCCTACAATTTGAATCCCCATCAAGAAGGAATATAACAAAGAGTCATTGATGGAAATGATGAGCCTAAGTAAACCTGGCCTGATCCTCCCGTGCATTTGTATTGCATGCAATGTTGTGCAGTGTGTAACTCTCGTCTCATTTCATCATGCATCCATGTCCTTTTTTTCGTCCCAAATTCCACTTTGTTCTCTCTGTCTCTCCATTGATTATCCACATGATCCTTGTTTTGTTTCAATAATAATTCCAGTTCACCCATTATTATGAATGTATCGATGATGATAATGATGATGGCAGTGGCACTGCATGCAACAATGATACTCTCTCTGTCTCTAAATCTCTCTCTGACTTGCTATCTTTTCTCGGTTATTATTAGCACACCAATTGCATCAGCGGCAGTGATAGTTTTTTTTCTTTTTCCGATTCTTCAAAGTCTTTAATTCAATCCAGTAGTATACATAATAATAATTCTCATCATCACCAGCAGCACAGCATCATACAAGAACATAGCCAACATTTTATTAAAAGGCAGACAGTCAGTCAGTTACGGCGATGATGATGAAGATGATGATGGAGCTCTGAACTACACATTTTGGCTGATTATAATGACGATGATGATGAAGATGAGGATACACACACCGCTTATTAAATGCATGCGCATCAGAAACAACAGCAGCACCTAAAAAAACACAATGTTGCTGTGTAATAATAAGTGGCAATCGAACTGATTTTTTTTTTTAACCTGAGCTAGAGCTGCCTACCTGATTTTGATTGTGAGTTGAGCTGACGATGAGCTGCTTGCTATTTAGTTAGATTAGCTTTCTAAAAAAAATGTTTTTCTGTCCGTCTGATTTAGTGAATCAGCCATCAAGGTAATGTTTCTAATGAGAAGCATTTTGGACTTTTGTTTGGATATAAATGCAAAATAAATAGTTGAGAGTTGGATAAGCGTAGCACAGCAGGAGTAGTAGTGATAGTAGTAGTTTAACAGCATCAGCAGCACCAACATTCCTCCACGACTTTTATATAAAGTGAAACGAAACGGACATACTACTCATGGGCCAACAGGCAGACACAGAGAATGCAGATTAAAAAATATTTTTCTAAGCGCGCTCTTTTTCTTTACTACGCACAAGAGCATCATCATGTGCAATGCTCGCACTCATTATCATCATCATCCTCGTCAATCGCCATGATAATCAGTGGGCAATCATCATTATTATTATGATGAGGAGGACGATGTGCAGAAAGCATTTTAATACCTCATTATAATCATCTCCTCCAAAACGTAAAGTAATCAACAAAGAGAGAGAGAGAGAGAGGGAGTCAGTACATTTATTATTACATTTTTTTTTCGCAGTGGTGGTTTTTGACTTGGTTTGCTTCCAGGGAAGGAGGTAATCAATCAATTACAAAATAAATACCACCACCACACCGGCAGTATAATACCTTGTGGCTAGCCACACAACAACAGCAGATCAGTAGTATAAAAATAATATTTAATACGCTTGTGTATGGTCTGCTGGATAGAGTGTTGATTAGGGTAGCATCATCAGTTGCGGTGTGATGATGGACCTGCTCTTCTGATTTACAATTAAGACCCGCACAGCTACCTTTGCCTCTTGAGCAACCGCATCATCGGCAACTAAAGAAAGCTGCAAAGAAAAAATACATACTACATGCATAGCTTGTAACACAGAGAATCTTCCTTTAAGGTAGAGAGAGAGAGAGTGAGAGGAGGAAGGAACTGATGATTTTTTTTTCTTTGTTCGACGGAGTGATTAACAAGGCTGTCAGTCAACATCTTCAGTGTCAGATTTAATCATCTTCGTATTATAATAATAATAAATAATAATAATAAAAATGCATACAAAATTCATTTGAGCGAGTGTTTGCTGAAAATATTGCAGAAAAATGCCGCGCGCGTGTGTATGTGTATTAAGTAGAATAAGATTAATGGATCACTCAGAAAAATGCTTCAACCTTCTTTGCAGTCGAAATATGTTGACATAGAATATGTTATTTTAAAATTTAATTAATTATTTATTTATTTATTTAACTATTTTTCACTTTCAGCTTCGTTTCAACTTTAAAAATAATAATAATAAGGTCATGCCGTTAAAAATGTGGGAAAAGATTTTTTGTTTTTTATATCTTTAAATAAATTGTATTTTCATCACAAGGATCATCATCATTCCAACAAATCAGATAAAAATATTTTACGATTCCCACTTTATTCTTCTTCTTTTTCTTCTCCACCTCCACCTTTTTTTTAATATTGGGTAGCTTTATATTTTTGATGGTGTTGCTTTAGCCACTACATCATAAAAAATCGGGTAGTAAAATAGGTCAGTAGTAAATTTTATGCATTTTTTACAGCTGCATAGCAGCAGCAAGCAGCAGCAGCAGCAGACCAATGAAAAGTGTGTGTACACAGCAGACGTCGTGGTCTGAATTTTCAATTAATCCAATAAACATAACCATTAGAAATTGTGACACAAGGACAAGTTTAAGTTTAAAAGTTAAATGCATCGTTAAAAATTAGAGTGATTTTTTGACGCTCACCGCTGCTGCTGTGGCTACTAAATACTTATTCACATACACACAGGAGTTGTCTTCCTGCATGCTTTTAAGATTAGGATCGCTTTTAGGAAATATTTTAGATTTCAAAAATGAAACGTTGAAAGACTCGATCTTATCAACACTTTCATTATTCTTGTCCTTATCATAATTACCTTATCACTTTCTAAATCTCTGCTTGGACTTGCTGGCCTCCAGAGAGAAAAAAAGAAGTCACACGGTCATTTTTTTTAAATATATTTGTTTATATCTTCAAATTGCCCTGAGCTTTCTTTAGTGGCCCACTTCTTCTAGTCAGACTTCATATTTTTGTCACTTTTTGTCCTTGATTAAATCAAATAATGTGTATTTTTATTTATTTAGAAAACCAGAAGCCAAGGAACAATTTCTTTAAAAAAATTCTTAATGGAAATATCATGCTGTATGAAATGCACACAGTATATTGGTGTCAATTTCATAAAAGTGGTAGCTCGTCACCGTAAAATAATACTCATTTCATCATCATCATCCCCACCATTAACAGCATAGAATTTCTTTCAATTTCAACATCAAAACAATCAAAAGTGTTCAGGTAATATGGTCTCAGTAGTAGAGTAAGTGGAGAGAGGTGTGATGATGATAGCAAATTAGTAGCAATAAGAAAACTCACAACAAGCGATGATCCTGTTGTTGCTGCTGTTCTTCATGATCTTCTTCTTCTTCTTCTTCTTCTGAGGCTTTGTATAAGAAATAAAAAATAATATCAGAATGACCGGCGGCAATACTACCATCTCAAGACTCTGCAGGAGCAGGAGGAGCACTTGCTTTTTTTATGCATTTCCCTACTTGTACTTCTCACTTCATCTTCCAACAAAACTCAAATTTTTCACTTGAAAAATCACAAAGGAAAAAAAAAGAAGAAAAAGTAGGAGGAGGAGAAGGAGAAGGCTTAACCTTTTTTTCTTTAAAAAAAAAATATAAAAGCATGCTGTTCCCTGCCAAAATGACAAATGACTCTTCTTCCCTTTTGAGCAGCCTCACTTACTGAATTTAAAAAAAGAAGAAGAATAAGATGTTAAGAGAGAGAGAGAGAGAGAGAGATTGAGACGGCGGTGAAAATAGCTGGAAAAATTATTCATTCATGTGTTTAATGAGTTTGATGTATTGTGTTATAAATATGGTGTGTGTATGTATACCGCCAATCATTATGAATGGTCTGTGGGGACTTGTCTGGATCACGATTTTTCTTCTTATTCAACCACCACCACCACTACCACAAGCTTGTCTTTAAACAAGTTGCCAATACGTAGAACGATTATGTATGTATGTTATACATATGTGTGTGTGTGCAGTATTTATCTTATATTTTATTAAGTATTATGCATGCATTGCATGGTTATCGCCGAGAAATTATGCAAAAACGTGTTATTTTTTTTGCAACGCCAACAACTTGTTCTTCTCCGTCTCGAGTTACGTACCTATATATATTTTTTTATACCATGTGTGTATGTGTTTGTGTGTGTCTACGCGATTATTATCGATATGATCACTTCTTGACTTAACGAAATTGCAGTGTGTAACACAATAATATATTATCTTTAAAATAGAGGTTGATGCATGCAATATTCGTAGCCATTGATACATTACACTACACAATACATGCATAATAATAGCTATGTATATACCTATCATTTTTCTAGCTAGTATACAGCTATGATTATCAGCTTCAAGTGATCAAAAACCAAACTTAAAATTAAATGCAATTCACTTCAACAGGTATTTTTCACAGGGCAATTTTCTTTTGGTCGTTTTTTTTTCTCTCTCTGTCTCTCTCTTCTCTTCTCTTTTTTGTAATATGAGCATACTGGTAAAATAGTGGTGGGTACACGGTTACAACATGAGTTTCATATAAACTGCAATGTTGGCGGTGGTGGTTGTGGTGGCGGTACATATTTTTTTTGCACAACAGCATGTTGTTGTTCTTCATCTCATCTTACTGGAGTCGTCGTCGTCGTCATAGTCGACCGGCGTACATTACATACATACATCATACACATCCATCTTTCTATCCATCTTTTCGCCCGTCTGTCCACACACGCAATATAATATAATATACATATTTTATTCTACTTTGACTTTATCTTCAAACAAAAAGACAAGTCACTCACACAGATGCACTATTTTTTTCTCTCAGGCTCTGTGTCTTGGCTTCTTATATATTCTCTCTCTCTCTCTCTCTCTCTCTTTTTCTCGTATTTTATTTTCAAACAAAGTTGTATGTGAAATGAAGCGGAACGGCATCGGTGCAGAAATAGTAATTTTTCATGCGGCAAATGTTCAAGAAGAAGGAGACGGATGATGATGATGGTTTTGACTGATTAACACCTTTTATCTCTCATCATGATCATCAGCAGCGTGGTCGTCATCACCCGAGTCGAGTGTCTTCGTCTTCTGGTTGAAGAACCAGTCGCACTCTCTCTTGACTGAGTGGTATGGTTTATCCAGCAGTAGTAGCTTTACAGTTTTTTTTAACAATTTTTTTCTTCTTCATCTGACAACTCTATACAAGCTAGCAAAGCATGGTACCATGCATCACTACTTTTTACTGACTACTTACTATGCATTTTTTGCGAAAAATGAGGAAAATTATAATAATCGGTGTAATAATAGGAGTATGTAAGTACAGACGTACATATGTGCGCTATATTTTTCAGAGAAGAAAAGGAGGAGATGTGAGAAATAACAATGTTGTTTTGTTCAATAAATGGTTAGTTGGTTAGTTTGTTTGATCTTCGTCATCGTGTCGCCAGTCAGGTCAGCAACAGCAGGAATAGCAAGACAAAAAAAATATTATAAACGGGGCTATTAACAAACTACATAGTTTGTACACTAATAATGGCCTGTTTTACACACATGAGAAAATTGTTAAAATCCGACCGACTGGTTTTTTCCCTTCTTTTTTCTTTTCTTCTTCTCTTTTCAACCAAGTGAAAAAAAAATGGCAAACGTTCAGCTATATGCAATATTATGTTTTGTGTATAGGTACATATCTCTATAATAAAAAATTACCCTTTTCCTTGTGAAGGGTCACTAAAATAATACATGATCATGATGACCCTCTCTCATTGTCTATTTTTCTGTAACAAATTTTTAAATACTATTTTTATTACTCTCATTTAAAAAGTATTTAAGCTTACACAAAAAATAAATATATACTCTTTTTTTGCAAAATAAAAATTTGTTGTATTTTGAGAATATTACGTGTTTATTCGACGATAAATGCTGGATAAGAGGAATGCATGTTTCAAGTAAATTGAATTTTGTGTCTTTCTGGTAAAAAAAAATATCTTCTTTTTTTATTATTTCTTCACTCACTTGTCTTTTACAAAACTTGAAAAGAAAAAAGGAAAGGATAATAAAAAAAAATAAGCCCATTAGATAAAAAAAATAATATAATAATAGGTAATATGGGTTTGTGTAGTAAAGAAGATGGTTGATTTTTTTTAGCAGGTGTACTAGTAGTAGCAAAAGCTTTGAAACGAGTGAGTGAGCAAACAAAGTTTTGTGTAACCCTGTAATTAGCAAAAAGCATTATTCCCTGCCGAAAAGCAGCAACACAAACACACACACACAAAACTAAGCTGGAAAAAAAAATTGAAAAGAAGTCGAGAGATAATACAATTTTCAAGAGAGGGAGAGATGAGATGTGCTCAAAACAAGTATGAAAATAATTCTTGTCGGCGGCGAT
>JAHZNC010007178.1:0-11847 GCA_027744095.1 Zhuqinia jingwanae | reverse complement strand
GTTGACAGAGAGAAATGGCAAATACGTATGCCAATTGACAACGTCCTACTTCTGCCCTTCATCCAACAACATGCATTTTTCTTGCTTTCACAATGGTTAAATATGGCGATGGCGATTTTGATTTGAAAAGGAACTACATGATAAAAAAAAATACGTAGGTAGATATTGTGAATGTATATGTGTGTAGATAACACGACAATCATATCCTGATTTTAAAAAATGGACCCTTATGGATAAACGAAAAATCAAAATTGCTCCAAACTCGAGGTTACCGCACCTGGTGGGATATAGAGCTACCACTACTACCATGGGAACCTCTTACATTGATTTTTTAAACCCTATTTCAGATGGAAAGGTGATGATTCATCATTGATGAGGATAAGATGAAATAATAACAATAATGATGATAAATAAACTCTGTGACAACTAAATTATTACACTTGAAAATATTTCTGTGTTGCAAAATTTTGTGTGGTTCACGTTGTTACTTTCAAGTAATAGTGATTATTGTTGTGCATAATTAATTAATTTAGTATAATCTAGGTAGGCATGTTATAATGGTTCTGTCGCCAATATTTATTTTTGTAAGCCGTAAGCTTAGTACACGGGGGTTTCATAGGATTTTGTCTCAAGTCTCCCCATCCATTTCTACTTTGTTGCATTTTTAGTTGGATTTGGCTGATATCTTCATTCTTTCATTATCCATTTAAACACCTTTGAAATGGGCAAAAAACTTGCCAAACCTTCACAGGCCAATAATTACACTGACACCATTACTAACAACGAAGTTTTTACATTATTTTCCCCGCCACCTTCTCAACCCATCACAAAAACTTCTTTTACGTCTGGACGTAAATCAAAATCCAGGATTTGCCGACATTTTAAAACGTTCATAAGATGTTTTACCTTTACCCACCTTAGCCGGCATATCAAATTACGAAAACATATCAAAGTTAGGAAAACAAGGAAAATTTGTATAAAGCGCAGTAGTAGTCATCATGTCGGAAATGCAATTGATACTGAAATCCCATTTCCATGTGTTCCATCAGCAGTCGACCAAATCCAAATGCAGCCCCACTGGCTCCGAAGTAAAAACTCCCTTTTGAGCTATGCTCTCAGTAAACTAGCCTTCTTTTCTCACCTTTCAAAAGAAAAATTGAAAGAAAATGCCACAACTAATGGAAATGATCCTAACCCATTCATCAGACAGACCAAATTTTGCTACAAAAAAGCCCCTCGAGTCAACGTAACTTCTTCGGCTGTAGACAAGGAAGCGATTATTTGCACCACTGAAACCGGAAAACAAATAAGCTGGTACGACATAAACAACAACAGGGAACTGAGAGACAAGTTTCTTGAGAAGATTCTTTCATCGCCAAAAGTAATTTCAGTTAACGACGAGTATAATTTTCTCCGGAGAACCAGGTCACCCGAGGATATTTACAGAAGAAATTTAAAAAGATTCGAGCATCTTGTGGCAATCACGGCTTCAGCATCATCTTCCTGTACAAGCCATGATAGTATTAAAATTGCTGCCAATAAAGTTACAATTGATGCAAATAATAATGTCGACTCATCTGTGGATGGATGCAAAATGGATGAAAATGGTAATCTTACTACAAGCCAACAACAAAAGAAAGTGAAAGTCATTACAGTAGAAAGTAAAGAAAGTCTGCAGTCCATTTTAAAGCTTCCCCCAAAGAGAATAATCGCCACGTCTAGAAATCCAGTGGAGGTGGACACATATTTCTTTGATTGGGTGAAAAAACGAATATTTTCTCGACCTGACACTGAAGATCAGCCTCAAAGTACGGTAGTTCAAACTGTGAAAACCACAACAAGCTCATCCACAACAAGTTCTGAGAGTAAACCGGATGGTAATAACAACAATCCACCTGCCAAAAACGGACCGTTTAAATTTTTGAGAAAGGGAGGTGGTGGAAGGGCTAGCACGGCAGGGGGGATGAACAGACGCGCTGGAGGATCAAAAAAGCGGAGAAATACAAAAGATACGAGTTCCACCACATTGTCTTCGATAAAACGATGTGAGAAATGTGGACCTTGTGCTGGCAAAGGGGCATTGGCAGGTGCACCACCAGCGTATCTAGATTATGGTGAGGGAGAACAAGTAAATTCTGCCGGGCAAGCATGGAAAGGGAAAAGAAAAGGTGATCCGGTGATGGATCGGCTGAAAAATGTGGATGTTGTGGAGGAAATGACGTATTTAGTACCCAACCCTGATTGTGGAGGAGGTGGAGACGGATGTCAAAAGGATGAGAATGAGGAAGATGATTGTGATTATTATGCGGTTTGTGAGAGTTGTGGGGAAATGGAGCCGATACCTGACGAGTTGAAAAAGGAATTGCAGGCAAAAAGGAGGAAAAAACGGGGCAAAAATAATGAAAGTACACCGGTGACGTACAGTAGGAGACAGAGATTTAATTTTAAAAACAAAGGGGACATGTGTGACGAGGATGAGGATGGGCCACCTTACTCATACGAGGGTTTGCAGTGTCCTGGGTGCAGGTGTTCTTGTTGTGTGGCGGGACTGAGGAGAAATCCAGAGTAGGTCATAATGTGTTTATTCTTAAGCGTTTATTTGGCATAGTATGCCGCTAATTTGTGGTTTTATTTTGAAGTTGTGGTTGTAAATGCTGCCAAACAATGGGACCCGCTCGAAAATGTAATTCCTTCGATGAAATGCCCGTAGGTAAAAACCCGCAAATACGGCGTATTCTCTGTCCCGAAGAAGAATGTGCCAGGAGACGGGAAGTATGTACGCAAATGATGCCGGATACAAGTGGATTGTACAAGTTTGACAAGGATAACGAAATGTTTGAGCGACAAGTTCCCAGGACACCTACTCCAATCATCCTGGAAGTGGAGGTACCAGCGCCTTTGAACAAGGAACAGCTTTTAGCCATAGCTCGAGAAATTCAAGAAAAGAAGCGTCGGGGAATTCCATTGGGAAGGGACGCATGTTGCCCTCCAGTGGAGCAGGATCCTGTGTACTTGCCACCTATTTATGGTCAGTGTAATCCGCCTCAGTGTCAACCGTGCCAACCCTGTTGTGTCCCTAACTATTGTTGTGGACAACAGAAGCCAGGTGAAGAGATGAAGAAGGGTGAAAGTTTTACAGGTTCTTCATATGGTTACTCAACTTATAATAGTGCATATGAAACTACGAAGAATGGCAATACTGCTAAAACAAACGACGCTACTGGAAGCAAGGATATGAACAGTAATGACGCAGATACGAACACTAATGACACGGATCAGAACAATAATGTGAATAATAAGAACGACGCGCGTCCAAAACCAAACGTTGGAAGCAATAATACTTCGACAGTTTCTGAATCTCTACCTTCTCTCTAAAAGTCAAGAAAAATATCAATATCTAAATAAAACCAAAAACAAACAGGGCATCAACAATATGTCGTTTATTATAAAAATCCCACATGGGCACAACAAAATCATTATACAGGCATTATTCAAATCATTTCATCGAACGTTTTTACACTTGTAATTTACAAGTTGTAACAATGTTATTATATTAGTAGTATACACACACATACATACATATTATACACGCAGCACTATTATATGTATTTGTATTGAAAAAACAAATTAAGAAATATTTAACATGAGCTGCGTTGTTACCTACCGACCGAAGAATGCGATTCATAGTTTATCGTATAATATGCTACCTGAGTACATGTTGTATTGATAATTTAATTTAAATTTATACTTCAGCAAATAATTTTACGGATTTACGATTAAGGGCAAATGAAGTTTTAGCACTTCAGTTTCAACGTTGAACTCTGCTCGGCATTCCTCTTGATGGATATCTACTGGAACAAGAACGTCCAACGAACCAACTGGAGAGTCAACAATAATACGATCTGCTCCCAGCGTAACTGTTAGCTTTTTTGGATTGCGTAGTTTTGGAATTTTAATTTCGGCCTTGGCAACATTGGTGGAAAGCTGGGTAATGATACATTCCAGCTGACTGTCCTTTGTGGCAACCTCCTCGACTAGTTTTTTAGTATTTCCATTCGTAGAAGCAATGTTGAGAGTAGTTGTGGTAACTGGAGTTATTAACGACGATGACTTACTTTTACTGCCATTAGGAGACTTCAATTCTACAATTGCAGGTTTAGCTCTGACAAATTGTGGAGCAAGCTTTCCAACCGACTTTTTGTTGGAAAGAATGGTGTAATTTGACTTTTCCAGAGAGAATTTGAGCTTTTCTTCAATACCTTCCATGGATATGACTATAAGGAAAGTACGGTACACCTCTGAGACAACAATTCGCTCGTCGAATAGTTTTGTATTGATGATCACATCCACAGCAAAACAGGGATTTTCTTTTGTATCTTTCTCTTCTCGTTTCTCTCCAATTGACATGGGCATTCGAATACTGTCGGTTTCATCCTCCGTGCCATTTGCCAATATGTTGGCGAGCTGGTCATCAGGATAGTCACAAACAGGTTCAGGGACGTCATTGGACTTGCATATATTCACGAAGACCTTTTTCCCAGTTAATTTATCGATGGTTTTAACACATAATCCTAGATGATCGTCAAGAATTTATTATTGGCTTAACATTGTGATGATGAGCACTTCGATTATAATATATTTACACGACTTGACCATTTAATAGTTGTAAAAGTTGAAAAATACCTGGAATGGGAATAATAAATTTGCACTGAGCGTGTTCCTTCCTATCGCTAGGAGTAAACAATGGTCTCTCTTGAACGGACGGATTGAACTCGTCAGTATCCTACAAAGACAAATTGAAAGTATTACTTACAATATTATGTCCTAAATTCACCTCCATTTGCTTTAACTACTTCACATACAAACTTCAAATTCGCAAAAAAATAGTATTTTTTTTAATTAATGAGATTACCAGATTATTCCCCGATTCCTTCCCGGCTATCAGTAAATTACGCGTGATTATTGAATCATCAACGTCCAGAAAATTTGACATCCTGAATTCTGGATCCTTTTTTTAAGCTGCTATGATGCTCGTTACAACTTACAACACTTAATAAAATTTATTTACTTTCTAAACTAATAGTCATTTACTCATTTTTGATAATTATTTTTTTATTCCAATAAAGAAATTTGAAACCTTTAAGTAAATACTTGCAGAACTGGTCCAGCTGCTTTTAAGAGTGGAGTTTTCTATAAGTTGATGTGTTTATCGATTTTAAAAACGTAAACAAAGTACAAGTGGTTTTTCTTGTTCTCTCTCGTTCTCTCTCTCTTGTAGATCTACCTAAATTATGTATAAGATCCTCTGCATTATGAGATCTCAACAAAAGAATTTGGACAACATGTGTGGAGGAATGTGTGTTTTGTATAAAAAGGTAGCCGCCTTGTTTCCAGTTTCCCCAGACAGAATCCAGTTACGAATCCATTCCATCTTGCTTCCGTAACAAAACAACGCGGAGAATGCAGAACGTATGAGTAATAATGAATCATTAGTAATGATTAATGAATATATTATTATAATATATTATATTAATTAATATTATAAAATTATATTGGAAACAACCCTGAGGGATAAAATGGTAAACTGGGTTAAAAACTCAGTATCATTTAGTATGCACCAAGTTTGTCCTCCTGAATTAGGAGCCCTAATCTCCAAGCGCTAGGGTAGTCAGTCATTTTCATGTTCACAAATTTTCGTTGAAAACTTTTTCAAGCTATGCATCTTTAATTTGAATAGAAAACTGAACTGGCAATAATGCTTCATGCTGCTGAAGTCCCATCTATTCTTACTACCCAACATCTTTGTAGCCAACCGTAACTAAAACTAAGTTAGTTACAGTTGTCTATGAAAGGGGGAGTTTATCCAATACACATGGAATGATACACTTATCATTATCATCATGAAATTATGTTTTTGTTTTGTCTCAACGTATTTTCGCATTATGTCAATTGCACTAGATATATAGGTATATAATAAAAGTGAATTTCTAACGCAAACTTTTGAATTATATTTGTGTACAATGACAATTTTAATTTATGCTTAATGGTATATGATAGTAAATGCCTTCCGATTTAATTTGAATAATCATTTAACATCAAAGAATTCTATTATCATTATTATATTATGTAATTACTAATTATACATTCACCTCACTTCTCAGGTTACATTTTATCATCATCCCTTTGTATAAAGTATCCCTTAAAACAATTGATGCCAATGTAATAATAATTACATATTACTTCAGCAGAAATGTTAACGACAGTACAAATTACACACACAAACTAAGATAGCAATAATAACACTTTGAAAACTGTGGTTTATAGTACATTGACATATGACAGTATTAATGAAAATGAAATATTATTATCATCATTATCAAGGTGAAAAACGAAATCTTAAGGGTCATTCAATGTTCATTGGTACGTCATTAGCAGCACCACTGGACGTATCGCTCTGTACGGACTCGTAAAGGGTTTGGAGTTCTTGACTGTTTCGGATGTGGGCAACGAATTCCATGAGAGGGATGTGCTTATCTGCGTTGGAAAAAATAACAATACAAAATGACATCCAAGTTTAATTTGAAATGAATATCAAATAACAAACCATCTAAACCAATTTAACTAACCGATAATTCAAAAGAAAAACTTGGTTTTACTTCAAAATTATGGTTTGTATTTAAAATTTATTAATAATATTTCAATTAAGTCTTACTCTGATTTGGGTTTCAATATACAGTTTTGGTAGCAATTGTGGTAACAGATCTCTTATCAGTGCTGGCTTGTTATGTGCTGCTGAGTTGAAGGCGACAAGGGCGACTCTTCTTACGTTAATATCTGGATCTACTAAACTACTCAAAAACTCCCCAATATTCTCCTTCAGAAGAGGATCAATAGGTTGAGGCTGATCTACAATGGTGAATTTTACAGCAGTGACTACGGTAGTTCTTAGAAGATTGGAATCTGAAGTTAATGCATCCTTGAGACGAGGCAAGAACTTTTCGGGGTTGGCTAAGGTCAGACGCCCTAAGCATTCAGCAACGACATTTCGAGTTCCTTCTTCAGGACACTCGGCGTGAGCAAAGAGGGCACACCAAATGTCTTCAGTGTATACAGAAATATTAACGTTCTGTTGTGCGGAAATGATCTACAGAAAAAATAAAATAAAATCGATAAAGAGAATATAATTGATAACCACACAAATCTTTTTAGTACACGTACACAGAAACATTCAAACTAAGAGATTCAATTTCCCGACCAAGAAGGTCGTCACTGGGAATTCTCCAGCACACTTTTCACACTTGACATACATCATGCGTTGCGTTATGCTTCATTCATCTTTGAAAGTGTAGCATTTAATTAAGCACCAGCAAAAGAGTCGTGGAAACAATTTTATTATACCCTGTGCTGATATATTATGAAGGGTTGATGTGGCTGTATGTAATATACAATGTAACGTAGAAAGCCAATGAAGCCATTGTTATGTAGGATCGGGTCTAACAACACGTAGCTATTGAATCTCATAGTCTTTTAAAACCTGATAAAACCACCAGTAAAACGTCAAATTACCTCTTTCAGAGCATGAAGTAAAAGATATTGCTTCTTTGGCTGTTGCTTCATCTCATTCAACAAAGCAGGTAAGAAGGACTGTAAATTCCCAATTGTCACCGAACCAAAAGCGTAAGCTGCTGCAGTTTTGATTTCCTCTGAAGTACTCGCAAAACAGGCAAGAATCTCTTGACGTAAGCTACCAAGTTGTGACAGGTCTCTGCAAAATAAATTAAATATTTTTTAGTGTTGAGTAACTTTAAGTTGCTGGATGTAGTAATGTATGTAATTTTCATAAGACTTCACAACTTACACGTGTCTCCCAATCTCGCCAATTGACAAAAGAGCAATGACCACCTGAGTATCCTGCAAGTTAGGTCCCTTGGACAATTCCTTCACAAAACTATTTGCAACAGCAAGGGCCTCCTGCTGTCCTGATCCCACACTTATCACTGAGATACATTTGGCCAAACTGTAAAAACTTTGTTTGTGGTGTGCTCCAGCATTGGTGTCTGCTTTTGATGGACTCAAAACGGTGTCGGGTTGAAGGAAAATAGAGAGGAGGCTTGTAGACTGATAGTTTGGAATGTTGGCCTTTACTAAAGCTCTCAAGAACTCCATCAGGGCTCCAAGGGCCGCTCCTTGCATTAATGGAGATCTAACCAGTACCTTTATCGAAGACATGCATACAATAGCAGCCGGTTCTAAAGCTCTTGGTTGATAAACTGCTATGGATGTCATAAGTTGAAGGGCCTGCTGTGCACAGTGAAGGTCGCCCTCGCTAAGTAGTGGAGGTAGTTCATTTATCACATTTTGAAGCATTCCACTTTCACTCAGACTGTATCTTTTCATTAAAGTATCGAGTAGATTCAGGGTAGCCAACTTCAGAGCTCTCTGATTTTTTCTTAGGAATGACGCTAACACAGTAACTGCCTCTCCAAGAACCTGAGTAAGATCCAAATTCACCAACTGGGAAGACGCCATTAAGTTCATAGCTTTTACAGCTGTGAGTCGAGTAATCTCGTTTTTCAAACGTTCCAGGAAGATGGGAATGCAGGTAGTCCATTCCTGTTGAATGTACGATCCCAAATGAGCCAATAATGTGGCCATTGTTGTGATGGCCGTTTCCTTTACTTCTTGATCAATATCGGTGGCCTTAAGACGGCGAAGCACAACGGGATAGATTTGAAGAGCGATTGATGATGCATTAGCATGTTCGGAGTTTTCACTTCGAACAACTTTGATTAGTACTTGCAGCGCAAGAAGGGCCTCTGCAGTGACTTTGTAAAAGTTGTCTCCAGCACATGCCAAAAGGGCTGGGAGTAAGGTTTCCACATGAGGCTGTACTACATCTCCAGGATGGGAAGACATGATACAATACACAAAACTGAGAGTGTTGGTTCTTACGTTTGAAGTAGAGTTCTTATCGCTGAAAATACAGGAAATAAATTTTTTTACTGATCGTCCCCAAATTAAAATATGATATGATTTTACTAGTGTAACTTACGATAAGCAAACTAATATTCCATTCATCATGTTTGACAAAAATGGAGCCAAACAGCCAGGCAGTACACCCACCAACTCTGACAAAAGCTGAAGAGCAACTTGTCGACTTTTGATATTCTTTTCCTTTAATTGCTTCTGAACAATTTTTACCAATTGAGGTATTTGGGAATCCAAAGAGTTCACAGCAGAGGCAGCCTCTGGACTTGGGGGTAGTCCAGTAAGTCTAGATTCATTTAGTGCCGTCACAGCTGGTTTGGTCATGCGAAGAAGTGCGCGATATGCACTAAAAACATCGCAACGAACGTTCTCCTCTCGTTCGCGGAAGCGAACAATCAACATCAACGAAACGTTTTGGTAAATGTACAGAAGCATATCCGGGCGAGATACGATCACAGCTTCGATACATTTAGCTGCAGCTCTTCGCACCTGTAACCATTTAAATACTTACTATTACACATTGGCCATATAGTATTAGTATTTGTAACAATGAAATTGAAGAAAAAGTTTTTATAATTATAAAAATTATGGTATATCTTTTAACGTACCTTCCATGACATATCATCATCATCAGAATACTCGTCCTCTTCTTGTTCATCTTCCTCATTTTGATCGTCGTCCTCGTCCCCTGTTGTTGTGTCCATGCTTTCTTCATTTAGAGGGTTAAAGCCAGAATTTTCATCATCGTTATAGTTAGGGTCGTGTGAAATCAACTTTACACAAAGTTGTAATACACTCTCCAAATGACCATAAGTTCCCATTTCTTGTGGGCAGCGAGTCACAAACACTTCCAGTGCTTGCAATGTGTTTTCTTTTAACTCGTCCTCATCACTGTTTTGACAGGCATCCATGAGCATTACAACTACTTGATCAAGGTAATCGGCAAATCGCGGACCAGCATTCTTGCAAACGGTAGCGCAACACTGAATGTACGTATTAGCGTGGCCAGCCTTAATCCCCTTTTGCATCTCATCCACTAAAAGGCTAACCATTTTCTGATAATGTGCTGCGCCACAGGAGGCAGCTAAATGACCTAGGGCAACTACTGTCCTCTTTCTAACGGCCTGGCGACCCGAATTTAGTTGAGGGAGAAGAGCATCAAGTAGCATCGCGTGATATTGTTGTAGGATAGGGCCGAATCGGGACAACAGGTCACCCAAAATGTCTAGCGCTTCCAGTTGAACGGTAACATCTTCTTGCTGAAGTTACAATGATTTTGAGTTTTAACATTGCTGTTGAGTTACACTATTTGATGGTTTAAAAATCAAAACCTTCTTACCTTTGAAATTGCTACGGTTAACTTTCCAATGATCTTTTTGCAAATGACTGTTGCTAACTGCTGAGATGTCAACGGTAGTTCTGTGATTACAGTTTTCAATCCGATTGAGGAGATATCACGTAATTGTTCTTTGTCTCCTGTCATGTTCGTACAGAGTGTGTCTACTATTGTCTCTACTTGAGGCTCCTTAACTTTAGCCACCAACGGTCCCAAGCTATTTAAAACCGTGAATTTAAACGTTAATATTGACTGCCGCCGACACTAGTAAACATAATAGTACAATAATGATTTTGGAATATTGAATATGCACTTACCACTTGACCGCTAAATTCTGAACTTCTCCATTTTTGTCTTCTAACAATTTCAACAACATTCTGACAACCTTGCGCTCGGAATCATCATCGAGTTTTATTGAGTCTTTCTGCAACTCTGACATTAGATCATTGGTGGCCATGAACCTGAAATCCTTGTCACTGGATGTCATCTGGAATCAAGGTAATACAAGAAGGGCATTAGCAACATTCATTGGTTATCATCGGCTTATGATTCATGACGTAAAAACAATGATTATTATTATTATTTTGGAGTAGTATTTTAGTCTTTACCTTCTCCAGAAGATTTGCGATATGAAATGAAACCGTCGACATCCTGACTTAGTAGTACTCCACAACAGATAAAAGTTAATATGAACTATTATTTTCCTTGATCGATAGCTGTCAAAACAAAATGTTAAAATATTTAAAGGATTTAATCAATTACATAACACAATAACACAGCATGGTACAAAACGTAAGAAAAGCCAACTAAAAAGTCTGAAAATTGGTAAACAAAAAATGTCAACATTTTGTCAATACAAAATCATCTTCAAACTCACTTTTACAAATCACTGTCACTCACAGCTTAGCAAGTGACGATTACGGTATGTGCATGTACCCAGTAATCAAAGTCAACCCAACGAAGTAATCTGTTTAATTTAGGTAAATTGACAAATCCCACACGGATTTGGCTGGACTACACTTTAATTTTTTAAATGTTCACAAAAACAACAGTTAATGAAATATACACAGAATTTAGCATAAACCTTTTACACAACCAATTACTTCAAAGCAATTAAACCACATAATTAAACTATCTTGTTTCGCTAATTAATTACATAGAAGAATCGAAGACTTATTCGAAAGAAACGAAGTTATTTTATCATCATCTCTTCTGTTTCTGTTCCAAAAGTCGTGAAGTAGTGTTTTGGTATACACGGCAATACCGCATCACATAAAAAATGCCATTCCAGCAGCAGCAGCGGCTACATGCATACACTTTCAACAGTTTCAGTAGAGCAGTCTTCTAGAGACGTCGCAGCGATGCGATAGACAGACAACAACGTACAACAGGCATAGGCAAAGTAGACAGCCAAGTGTATTTTAATAAAGTTGTTAAACATAAATACGGAGCTGTGAGTTGACGTGAATGCTGAAAACAATTGTGTACTTTTCTCATCAAAATATTTTTTTCAGTGATTTCGA
>JAHZNC010007177.1:0-18089 GCA_027744095.1 Zhuqinia jingwanae | reverse complement strand
CCGCATATAAAGTGGTATGATGGAAGCATAAAAAGTAGGTGAGATGGAATATACGACGGGGACGGGACGATGATGATAATTGGTTGGTTAGATGAACATGAACATGAGCAAGGATAATTATTGATGTTAAAAAGTAATATTGTTTTTGTGCTGTTTTTAAGCAAATGTACACACCTACATACCATTATGCAACTCTTTAAGTAGGTATTAATACATATCATAATAGGTATATGTCTATTTATTCTTAATTTACGGTGATGCATATACATTTTCATATTATATGATATTTTTACATGCCAAAGAGGGTGGTCATCAGTTTTTCCTTTTTTCAAGTGTGGAATTGTATTGTTTACATATTAAAAAAACACCCGTGACATTAAGAAATTTTGTAGGACATGATGCTCAAAGAGATATACATAGGTACAAACTTGAACATTGAACTTGACACACAACATAATACACCATAACAACAGTCTTTATTGTGTAACCTATTTGTATTTGTTTGGTTATTCAAACTGAATCTATAGCTCCGTGTACCTTGCGTGGTCCATTATATCAGGGTTTCATACTAATGTCAATAATAGTTAACTAACACTACAAGACTGTGGTGTGTAGTGGAACGCTTATCCCGACATCTCAAGTGCTCAATTCAATCATGTCAAAATAATAGTCCCATTTATAATTGTCGACCAAAAGTTATATAGTATCGGCACCCGATAAGTTTTATCATACAGCAACATATTATGCGTTGTGGATTTGTGCTGCATTATTGCACGCGTAGTTGTAGTGTGTTGTTCCTTTAATAGCATTTCAATTTAGTAGTCGAGATAGCATTATTTATTACTACTACACTGTACAAACATCAGGAAGAAAATTTGGCCTTGTGCAAAAGTACATTAAGCAGTGGCTTGAAGCATTTCTCTCCCATTGTCACAACAACGTTCTCCCATTCGGCCACACCGAGACATTTTTGCTCTATCATCATTTCATCATATTCATCATCTTTAGTCATCCCGTCAAGGTCAACAAAGACAAAAGCAGGGAATTGTCGTCGGAGTATATACTATTTCAGTACTCAGAGCAAAATGCAGGCAAGAAAGATTGTATTGAAAAAGCACTTTGAAGGTGCTCCCAAGCTTTCCGATTTTGAGATTGTGGAAGAAAGGCTACCTCCCCTTGGAGATGGGGAAGTCCTCTGCAAGGCAGAATGGCTAACAGTTGATCCTTACATGAGACCAGCCACGGCTAGAATGAAGGCTGGTGACCAAATGCCAGGCGGCCAAGTTGCAAGGGTTATAAAAAGTAAAAGCCCAGACTTTCCCGAAGGAAGTCAAGTCGTCGGAAACTTTGGATGGAGGGATTTGACAGTTGCCAAAGTTCTTCCAGTTGAGAAGCGGGGTGCGGAGTCATTTTATTCCATGCCAGAAATGAAGGGTCTCCCTGACTCTTATGCGCTGGGATGTCTAGGAATGCCTGGGAATACGGCTTACTTCGGGCTAACTCGCATTTGTCAACCGAAAGCTGGAGAAACTTTGGTTGTAACTGCAGCCGCTGGCGCAGTAGGAAGTTTGGTTGGACAAATTGGAAAAATCATTGGAATGAATGTGATCGGCTATGCTGGGACAGATGATAAGGTTGAGTGGCTCAAGCAATTGGGATTTGATAGCGCCTTCAACTACAAAACTCAAGACTTGCCGACGACGCTGAAGGCGAGTGCAGTAAAGGGGGTCGACTGCTACTTTGACAATGTTGGAGGAGAGTTTACCTACCACGTCATGAACAAAATGAATCCATTTGGGAGGGTTTCTCTGTGTGGAGCTATTAGTATTTATAACAGTAATGATGACCCCAGCAAGCCCCCAAAAGGTTTAAAAATATAGCCATGCACACTTCATTTTTATCATTTTCATTTTTTCATTCTTACTTTTGTTTTGATAATTTTAATAGTACCATTTGATTACGTGTCCATGATTTATAAAAATATCAAAATGGAAGGATTTATCGTAACGAGATTTGGAAAGGATTGGATGAGCGGAATCAACCAGTAAAATATTTTCTACAAATCTTTTTTCTTGTCCTGTAACTTTTAATAACTTATTTCTAACTCTTACTTTTCTACAAATTTTTAATTTACAGAATGCGTGATTGGATACTGGAAGACAAGCTTAAAATTCAAGAGACGAAATACTCTGGACTCGAAAAAATGCCGCAAGCTTTCATCGACCTCCTTTGTGGTAAAAATACGGGGAAAGTGGTCATTCAAGCTTAAAATTCTTCAAATAAGCCATTTGCTATGAATTACGACGATAATTTGATACAATTATTAAAAACGAAATATTTTGTCGATAAAATTCAAACTTGTTACAGTAATTATTAAATTCAATATTATAGATGTAAAGTTAATGATTGAGGATAGAATATGGTAATTGAAGAAGTTTGTACTTATTATTTGTTATGCATTTTAACAACATGATTCTTTTAAGAGGTAGACTGGGCAAAACACATGCCGCACTCATGACACTGACTGTTGGTTGATATTTCTACGAGCAAGATGATGGTGTGATTAAATAAATTTTCATTGAAAGGAAATGTTCATGGCATAGACCCTTAAGGCCTAGTTGTTGGCTAGAAATAATCTGGCCCCCGCACGCATGTATGGTTGGAGAATGTACCAAAAACCGCTCCACAAATGTTACCTTTTTTTGCGCAAACTGAGTTGATACGGGAGTTGACCAGGTTATTCGTCAATGACACGTAAGGGAAATTTTTGTCAGTGGAAGTTTGAAGATTTTGCTCACTTGGAAATGGGAGCTTGGTGTCTTTATATGCAGGCGGGACATGACAAGTAATCAGGCCACTCATGGCCAAAAGCAAACAAGTACACAATATTATGTGCATGTGCATGATTTAAAAAAAATGAAGTAACGTGATTGAATTGGAAATATTTGAGCTTGTGTTGCTGAGTGTGTACGCACGTTTTCAATGATGAGGAATTGATGATGATAGGTACCCATCAGCAGGGCTTTTTATACATTGTAATGACCCCGTAATGAAATGAGTTTGCAGTCTGTTCACACACCTCAAGGTTGTAAACCCCTATATTTTTAAAAATAAAAATGCAATTTGGGTTACTACATTGCTTATTTTATAGCAACGTAAGTTGAAAACTGAAAGTTTATTTCTCTGATGTAACCTGCGTACATGTAATACAAAATGTATAATGTTTCACTTTTTGCAGTCGCTCAAATGCTTAGTGTAGTATTCTAATCAGCATGTCTGTTGTATTTTTTAATGATCGTTCACCTGTACGTTTTCAAAACAAATGCCAATAAATGCGAAGACAAATGATATTAGTAGAAACTTTGTTTTCAAATTTCAACATTATATTGGTATTATACATTTAGCATACATGAAGGTGAAGTACATGAGAGAAAAAGACTCAGTTTCCTGCAGCTAAAAAAATAAACACTTAAGTAATTCAAAATACCACTGATTTATAGACTTTCAAAAAAATCATTACGACAACTCGGGAAAAGAAATCAATTCAGAAAAATGCTTTTAGGGCCTTGAACGGTAGTAATAACCGCAGCGCTTCTTCTAAATTTTGTAAACTTAAAGATGCACATGAATCTTTATTTTCTAAAGTGCGTTTTTCAGTTTAGATTTTACACCTCCAACAGTATTTGCAGTTTGCATGTTTTTCCACGAATAATTTAGTATGTCGTTTAAAAAATAAGGCAATGCTACTGAATAAATTTTTTATGCATCGCCATTTTTATTTTGAAAAAAAATGCAGGTAACTTACAGACAGGCTAAAACAGTTGAAGAAAATTTAACAAAAGTTGTTCATTAAAATTACCCATATGTAATAATAGTAATGCATTATTGCAACCAGTGTCCCTTGACAACAACAAAAAAATTAATTAACAACACAATTAACAAATATCATCTATTTCTCTCCCATTGTAGATTCTTTACGAACCTCTGATTCTTTAGAATTATAAGTCTACGAACAAGAGGGAATGATAAAATTGGAGGAGGTGGTGGTAGAAGACGACGACGGAGAGGTAACGGGCTGTGCACTGGAGGATGATTTTTGGAAAAGTTGTTCCATTCCGGCCACTTGTGGTCCTCCAGGGCAAGGGTTAAGCAACTTTTCTCCGCCCAACTTGGTAATTGGAGCGTGGCTATGATGCCTAATGAGGCTGACCAGTGTGCCGTACGGTGTCATGTTAGTTCCTATAAAGGCATATCTACCTTGAGGCACAAAAGGAGACATTCGCTGCTGCTTTCCAGTTTGAGGTGGAAGGGAAGCGTGGACTGGTCCTGTTTCCAAGGTGGCTGGTACGGCGGGATTTACCGCTGAAATTAGGAAATGTTTTGTTCTTCCACTGGATGCCTGCGAGAGAGAGAGAGAGAAAGATGAATTTAAAATTCAATTTAAAAAGGTACGACAAATCATTTTTGAGGGGTACTTAAGTAGATGGGGAGTGAGAGAGGAGCATTTTGGTTGCCAATGGTTACCTGATAAGAAAGCGTGTAGCCCCAAATGCGTGTTGAAATTCTCACAAGAAAGGTTCCGGGTGGCTGGCCTTGCAAATACTTTTCTGCTTGCTGTCTGCTTATCAGACCTTGAATTGAGGTACACACACGAGCAAATTAACTCATCAGTTGCTATGGCAACCAAGTAAACACTTGTATAATTTTGTTTTCAAAGTTACAACGATGTGACTTACCAAAGAACCAGCTTACAAGCACGGGAGAGATGTTGCTAGCCGTTGCCTGGTGACTTGGGATGACAGGCGCATGATGATGACTTTGCGCGTAGTTGAGCATTAGCCCCGCCCTGTGAATTTCCCCTTCTCGGAGCCAATTCATGATTTCTCCTTTGCTCAAAGGTTTGGGGTATGCTTTTAGAATAGCGGATGGATTGGTAATGCTGGTCATTGTGCTGCCTGCCTGCGGGTTGGGCTGTGCATAAATTATTTCCTCATTATTTCCTCCCTGATCTCCCCAGTTGGTAGGGTTTCCTCCTCCATCTGCAGAGATGGAGGAGCCATTATTGACCACGTCTTTGAGCTTGTTGCCCCAACACTGCCATCCAGCAGCTTTGGCCACCATTTTGGCGTCATTGTTGATTGGATTGCTGTTCGTTCCATGGATCACCACTCTGTTCACCTGGCTTGACTGCGGTTTTGGTGGAGCTAAGGGGGCGACCGAGGACGACGAGGACACTACATCCTTGTGCTGGTAGAGTGGCGCCACTGGTTGAATTGGCTTGGTGCCACCATTTCCTTGTGCACCCCCAGGACTGCTAAGGAGTCTCTGCAGTTGCTGCGGTGACGAAGATTTGGGGCAAGGCGAACTAGAGCATTTTGTCACTGGAGCATGGCTTCCACCAAGATTATTATTCGGAGGATATGGCCCTGATAGTGGTGGACAGGACAAATTCTCAGTGGACTGTGCCTTTGACATGGACTCCCATTTAGCTATGGTTACAGCCACCGCTGATATGTGTTCCTCTTGAATGCACAAGCTGACCATCTGTTGTTCCTGATCGTCATCATTTCCTAGTCCTGGCACCCCCAGCAGCTGGTGCTGTCGATATTGTTGTTGGTATTGCTGTTGTTGTTGCTGATGCTGCTGCATAAAGTCCATTTGCGGCTGTTTGGGAATGTGGCCTTGACCTTCGTCATCCACCTCTCCATCAGACGATGAGGTGGATCGCCGCAAGTCTGGCATTTTCACTTGCTCCCCAATCTCTGGATTGAATTGGGGCATATCAGATTCGGCTCCCATTGGCTCCTCATCGTCCAAATCCCCTTCTTCCAAAACAGAGTCCTCTACAACATTGTTGTTTTCATCCACTGTGGGCACTTTCCTAATTTGTGGAATGGTTGTAGAACCATTTTGATCCGCCATTCCCTCGTTATGCTCCTCCATCTCGTGAATAATCAGACTTGCCGGCTGAGGAGATGAACTGGCAATTGATGATGCCGACGCTCCAGGCATCTCTTCTGCTGTACTGATGCCCAACTGGAAACATGGGGTTGCCATTGGAACCGTTGATCCAGAATTCCCTACCATTGTCAAGTCCATCTTGTTTCCCATCTCATAATATTTATCGCTGCTGTTGTTGTTATTCTCATCGAGTGGCCCCGAGTTATTTTCCGTTTTCCCTTCTCCTCCGTTATTACTAGGCATTATCTCAATCATGGAGTTGCACGAGGATACGGACAAGGTTTCATCAGACGAGTCATTATCCTCTTGTTGTTGACCTGTTGGAGGTGCAGGTGGCTTTTCCCGTGGAGGTTCTTTTTCGGGATGGACAACAAGAACTATGCTGGCAGGCTCATCATCATCATCCTCCGCCTCCTCTTCTCCATCTGATGTTGATGATGCTGGAGCAGTCTCCTCCAAGGGAGGTGCACTAGGCTCAATCGAGTCTACAAGCTCCTCGTCTTCCTCCTCCTCCTCCTCGTCGTCGTCGTCGTCCGCCTGATTCCCACCCATTGTGTTGTCCAAGGAGGGTGGACTGACAACAAGCGAAGGATTCTGGTGCTGCATGGAAGTGCTCATGCCGTCTAACATGTTGCCTGGTTCTTCCCCACCACCACCATTGCTAAGGAGGGATGGCTCCTCCGACAGAGGTGTGGTAACAGTCGGCGTGCTAAAATTTGTCGTGAAGGTATATATAAAATCAGTCTGTTCAATATTGACAATCACAGATTCTTGACTAGAGCGTGAGGAGGATGTAATGGATGAGTGACGGGAGGAAGACTTGGAAGAGGAGGAGGATAAAGGAGGTGACGGTGATGGAGGGGAAGGGGGTGCAAGGTTGTTTAGTGTATTTAGGGTGGGTTGGTGGTGGTGGAGGAGGAGAAAGTCAAGGTAGCCCCGGGAGGCGATCTTGATAAAAAAGAGAAAGAGGTGGACTAACTTGGTCATAAAGACAGAGATGAGCAGGTTGCCTTCCTGGTCAGTGAGGAAGCGGACACGACGTGGGTTGTCTTGATCTTGCCCTTCCCCTTGGTCCATCCCATTGCTAAGATTGAGTAGCTCATCTCCATTTAGAGCCGGTGTTTCAGTAATAGTTCCAGAAGCAGTGACAGCTACAGCTAGACTGTCCACTTCCATCGACTCTGAGAGGCTGCTTCCCACACTGTTTGCCGAGTCCTGCTCAAAAATAAGCCATTTGCGCACCTGTTCCGCGCGAATCTTTTGCAAGTCGGGATTACCCGTCAGCATCATCATTCCGTCTTGCTCGGACCCCATACAAGTGCAGCTACTACTACCACTGCTTCATTCTTTGGAGCAGCGCTTTCCTGGATCTCATCTTCCTTGTGACCTTCATCTTTGGAAACAACGTGAGGTTCTGTCACCACTTCCTCAACCTTATCAAGTTCCGATTGAATATTTCCCGCAGACTGGTCACTGGTGACGGCTTCAAGTTGGTCACCCAGTTGCTGGGTTGTTGTTGTTGTTGTTGCCGATTGTGTTGGTGCTGCTTCCGCCGTGGTGGAGCTGCCGCTGGGTTGTTCACTGGGAGCGAGCATTTTCTCAACTGACCTCCAATTATATCATTAGGGCTTTAAGCGCCCATGCCCTGCCATGGCATGCATACCCCACTCATGATAAGCTACACAGTACAGCTAATTCGAGAAAGTAGCCTCTGAGACTACTGCGCAAACCAACTATAAACTACTCACCAACTCACTCGATTCAATTCACAAGTTTCAGATTGGCAGAGTGAGATGTGCACGGAGCGTAAAGCCAGTAAAAAATTACTGCACTGCCCCGCACACATCAAAGTTTTCTCTTGCTCTCGTAATGATAATGACCCCATCAACCAAGAATATTATGGTTTAATAAAAAAAATTGAAGGGCACCCATTCAAAAACTGCATCACACACTCACTCGCTCATTATTATAGTTTTTTTTTACACATACTCCCCCGCAAAATATAGCATAGTTACCTATATACCCATATAATCCCTCACTGTATCATTTAATGCATTTATTATTCTCACTTTAGGGTGAAAAAATTCAACTTTTTGAACTATATATTATGCACCCAGACTACTACTACTACTACTACTACCTGTCAAAGTCTCTGTGTTGATTACAGGTGGGAGTGTTGGACCATGAACTATACAGCTATAATAAGCTTTGGTTCAGCAGGTCACTCACTCCATATCTCTATCAGTCTCAAAAGAAGAAAAAAAATCCGTTTTATTTTTTTTAAGAAATAAAAAAAGTATGTTTTAAAACTGACCAACCGTTGCAAATTGAACAGTTTCATGTGTGTGTGTGCTGATCATGTATGATGATAGGGATGTTACGTTGTTGGCAAAAAACTCATTAATTAGCTAATTACAAAGTACTATTGTAAATTATTACTATTATGCAGTATTTTTCTTATTGTTCAAGTACAACCATATATATTTTTTTTTGAAGCGCAAGCGTAATAATAACAAGTAACTTTACACAATTATTATTATTATTTTTTATTATGAATGTTTGATTTGAGTATATACCTGTGTGTGTGTGTGGGGGTGTGTGCGTGGGTGGTAGATATGAATAGTTTGTTTGGATGGATGGGGGATAGTATGTTTGAAATTCTTCTAAAAAAAGAAGAAAAAAAAGAGAAAACACACGAGTCAACGCAAATTATATCTGATCCCATCAATTATTTTAATTTAAAAGTGATTTCTAAAAAAAAGGATATACCTAAAAACATGTATTTTTTGTTATTATTATTTTTATTTTTTAAATTTCTCTGTAGCATGTTTTATGTTTGCATGATTGACAATTAAAATACATAATTTCATCTATTTATATATTTTTTTCTTGAGAAAAAAAATATTATTAACGTTCCCGTCCATCCGGATCATTTTTTTTAATTATTACGAGAAAAATAATTTTATATTTTTTAGGAAAGCAAAAAAATAATTAGTTGCTACGCTAAGGAAATTATATTTAACTATTTTGGGGGGAGATAAATAAATGCAACAAAACAAATCATAATTTTTTTCCGATTTCATAATTTTAACAAGCCATGTGGTCATGTCATCATATCATTGCTGATCATGGTAATAAAACACTCAATAAGCATTTACCATTAATGTATTAACGTGTTTTGTTTCATAAGAATATTAAGTCTTCCGGGTGCTGCTGCTGCTGTTAAGAAAGACGCAAGAAAAGACGAAAATAATAATAATAGCGTTGCTTATATTGTTCTTTTTTTATTTGATTTCTACCAAGACCTTATGAACTTTTGATGATCGTGGTGGTGCAAGCAAAAACATGAAGCGGAACATTTTTTTGTTTCTTTACATTTCGTCATCTCATGAGCACTCACAACCCCACGTTTGACGTTGCAAATCGCAACAGACCAGGTTAACCATTTATATCAACACAGCAAATAATGTATGGTTTGTACGATGATTTTGTTATGCAATGTCGTGTTACCGTCAAGTCCACTGCACCTTTATGCAATTGCAACAAACGCTAACAAGGATGATAATAGCTTTACTTAACTTTACGAGAAAAAAACCAAGAAAAATGTTTAAACAAGATTAAAAGGTAGGCAAATATGTAATAATAGTTTTTTTTTAAGTTAACGTTCTACCATACGTACCCCTTGCAATTTGCACTCATTTTTTCATGACTCTGACTCATGATGATGACCGTGTGTCATGTTCATTGTTCATGTCTGACGTATGATCTCTCACATTTCGGATCAATGATCATTTTACACAAGGGTTTATAATTTATGTGGGCAAACCATTCATCATCATTCATTTTTCAAAGGGGAAAAATATCCTGCTGGGTTTTTGGTTGAAAAAAAACGGGTATATTATTATTATTACCTTCAGAAAAGTCCATTTTTAAAGATTGCTATATAAATTACTATTAAAAGGATGTAGAATGGAGTATTGCTCAACAGCGTTGTGGCTAGTAGTACTAAAAATACACCGCAATCAAAACAATTTACAAAAAATAATGTGGTTCCTCGCTTGTCTCTCAATCAACCAACCAATTTTCTTTTCTTTTTTTACCCATGACCTGTCATCACAATTTCATTTCTATCCAAATAAGGCATCACCACCGCCAGGTATTAGAGTACATACATATGCGCTATATATTGCATCCCTTTTATGTATAGTCTTTGACGTTTTTCACCCAAGCTTACCACAATACCAAAAAAAAAAATCAATGATTTCAACATTTTATTTTATGCAGCATGCATGTCCGTCCGCAATTTTTTTTTATTGCGAATTTAAGCGTTACGCTACGCGCGGCAGCAGCGGTACTACAAGTACGACGCATACTGTGCTCATTAAACCAAAGATAAAACGACTATTCTTTGTGATCTGTGTGATGGCGATATAATGACTAGATGACTAACGTTATATTAATATGATGTGTGATGTGCGCTATGACGCTCTTTCTACACCAATAATGATTACAAACGGAACGACTCGACTGAGCTCATGTTAAATGCCTTTTGATGTTCAATGTTGACGTGTGTGTGTAGAGGAGGAGGAGGATGGGGATTCTTGTTGTTGGGGATTTTGGGAGTAGAGGGGAAACTATATGACTCTGTCAGACTATATGAGAGTGAGAGTGCGAATTAAATACAAGACGCATATTAATATACCTCATCTACATAAATGCATACGCTTCTCTCACAAAAAATGCAACAAAAACATTCATAAATGTGGATCATCATCACAACAAAGCGCAATGCAAATTCAACTGCGGCGCGGTGCGTTGTACAAGAAAACAGAGAGAGAGAGAGAGAGCACGTCCATTCATTCAATTTAACGTTTAAAAAATGTGAATTGAGGGCTCCTTGCTCATTTTTTTACACTTGTTGTATTATAGCTTATTGTACACAGACATTCACTTTACTCTTGTGTCTTGTGTGTGCGTTCCTCAAACAAAAATTCCACCAAACTTATTTCTCACTCACTCACTTTTTTTTTCTAATCCACTTTTGTAAGCAAAGCAAGGTTGTCTTGCAAATTATATTATCCTTCTGTGCATGCACTTATATTATTGTGCACTTGCAATCTAATATGGTGTGTGTATTTATTTATTGTGTTGTGGGGATGAGGAGGAGGACGACGACGATGATCGTACAATAATAATAATAATAATGATCATCATCATCATCTACAACATCATTCATAATCGCTACAATCATCATCCTCAGTGTTCATTGTCATCTTTGTTGTTGTTGTTTTGATATGTGTGCAGAGTAGATCAGCAGCATAAGAGGAGCAGCAGTAGTTGTGAACAAAGTCGCAGAGTTGCCGTGAACCGTGTGAACAAATAATAAAAAACGACAGTTTTCTTTTTCTGCGTGTCCTATTTACTCACTTAACATACATTCCTTCACTTCTTCTTCTTCTTTTACTTTTTTTTACATCTCAAGAACACGTCAACAATATAATAAGCCGAGAGCTATAGAAATCGTCATAGAAACCATCTGACTTGACCACTTGCCCTTTTATATTGTCGCCACCACACAACCCTTTATATTGAGATCATCATCAAAGTTGTAAGCTACTTATGTGCTTATGTTGCTACATGTGGTGATCATGATCTGATCATCATCATCATCATCACTGCTTCTTGTAAATCTCCTGGCCAGAGTGTTCCTAATATGCTATTAAGAAAAGTCATAATCACCAATCAACATTGACCTACGCAACACGAGCCACCTCTTTTTCTACAAAAAATATAAACTATTTATTTATTTATTTTAATAGTTTAATTATAATTCCCATGAAAAATATTTAGTTTGATTATGATCATCATCTTGAAAGTCAAGCGGTGGTCGTCGTCGTCGTGAGAAAAAAAAAATATGGCCAATCATGAGGATGTTGTTGCAGGTATCATGGGAACTAGTGTGGTTGTTGTTGAGCAGTGGAAGTAAAGTGATATGTGAATAAGTAATTTTGTGAACAGAGCAGCCTTTCCATTATTACATTTTATGCAACTGTTCAGTTGTGGATTAATTGTGCCCTGTGATATATATGCTCCCGGTTCAAAAAATTCTGGAAAGTTACAGTATTTCCAATTTATTTTGCAAAATAAATTGGAAATATATATGTGTATACCCATATTCAAGTGAAGTGAAGTTTCTTTTTTTTTGGAATTTAAAATGGTGTGCAATCCATTTTGCTGTACACCCATTCGCGAGGGTGCCAAAAGAATCGCAATCATTGACATTGTCCTCTTTGCTCTAACACTCGTGGTCAGCATATCACTGGAATGGTCCCTGTTCCACTCTGTGCCCATCAGTATTCAGTTCCTCTTCGTTGATCCTAACGTGACAACAGGTTAAAAAATTTATTACCTCACATCCATTTACTTTATTATTATCCCAGGTCATCAACGATAACAATAATAGCAAACCCAAAAACGTTATCATTTGAGTATAATACACCTATTTGCAGACAGTGTAATAATATGTGGCATGTTGTGACTCACAACTTGTGAGTACGTATTGGTCTCTCCATTGAATCAATTTTTTTTAGTTAAGATTGCCAAATTATTTTTACACAAAATAATATTAGCCAACTTAGCATGAGAATAATACCTACATAAGTATATTAGGGATCACAGAGGTAGACATAATAAACACTCAAAACTTTGGCATGTGACTCCCAATATTTATTTTATATTTTACGCAATTCAACAAGTCAACCAGATACAATAATGATGTGCAATAACAGCAACTAGATCAGCCTCGTAATATTCTCTAAGAAATATATTATAACCTTGTTTGGCAGAATATTTGTTTTTAGTTCACCAGGTTACTCAATTCATTTGCTTGGCAATTGAAAATTAAATTGATTGTCTAACTGAGCGAATCAATAATCAATTCATTTTAATTCAGGCAAACGACATATTATATAAAATGTACACTACTCTTTACATATGTCGCGTTTAAAAAAAATTTGGTCGTAAACCAAAACAAATCATTTAAAAAATATTGTCAAAATGTCATGTTTTATTTTTCTTGTAATTTTCCAGATGCACCACCAGCGGAAGTTGGTAAAGCGCCATGGGCACACATTGGCTACATTCTCAAAGCAGGCAACGACATAAGTAAGAGGGGGAAAAATCCAACACTATTATATATACTTATATTTGTGACTACTCCAAAAAATAATTATAGTGTGCATTTTTCATTTCACTATCATTCATCATCATCGCCATGACAACCACTAAAAATGTTCATGGGACGACACGCGCACACACATTGACATGTATATTCACTCATTTATAACTTTGAAAATTCTTTCAAAAGACGTGTCAATTTGTTTTTAGTTTTTTCTTCCTTGAGAACCTACAAGTTAAAAAAAATAAATGGCAATTTTATAAAATTATAATAATTACACTAAAACCACGTTTCCATGGATACATCACCACCACCACTACTGTCATCATCAGTTTCCTGAAAGAAGGAAATTTTGAGTACAATCAAAGTAGTTTGCGTGACTTTTTTTAGTCTATTGATATTATGGGGTCATTCAAATATCGCGTACCACAAAGCTTTACAATTTGAAATTACTCATCCTCATGGGGTAAAAATCATAGTATAATCATAACGTAATAACGATCCCCATCGATGCGGTCCCTTCAAAATGCATCAATGGCATTACGTAGCATTTGAATGACCCCAACTACTACGTGGTAATAATCCCAAGTAATAATAATAATAAAAACAAGAGAAGCAATCTGAATGTTCAGCGAAGCGAATCTGAACACACACACAAGAATGAAATGAAAGAAAGAGAGATTTTATTTTTTATTGCACTACTTGTTATTTTTTTGTTGGATATTTGAATGAAAATTCGTTAATTAATTATTTTTTTGGTGTTGATTTAAGATGGAGGCTTAGGCTTCCTGCTCTACATCCTTCTGCTGCTCTTTATCATGGGATACCTCATACTTGAGATTTGGCTATGTTGCGTGCTTATCAGAGCGACTACCGAGGTAACCACGCAACTTTTAATTCTTTTTTTATATTTATAAAGTTATAAATTTACATTTTACATTTTTTTAGTTAATTGATAAATCTTCTTACTACTGCTATTTTTATCACATTTTTTTCTTGGTTTTATACAAGCCAACGACATTAATTTATTTTATTTTTTTGAAACAAAACAAAACTTTCTAAGTTTTAGTCATATTTCTCGTAAAACTTGCCAAAAAATTTATAAACGTTTAAAATAAAATAAAAATATGTTTAAAAAAAATAGAAACGTCCCGAGTTTTGCAGCAAATGGATAAGCTGGCGTCTCTCACTTTTGATGCTCACATACATCGTGATCCTGACGGACGTGGCGCAAATGCAGATAACCGTCACGGATCTAGTAATCCAGCCGCTTAATGTGCTTCGTCTATACTCCATTTTGGCTGTACATCAGCTACGTAAAAAGCTGTATAAAATGCACGGCAAGCTGGTCTACCTCAGATCGTGATTCATTTTTAAAATGATGATCATGTCGATAATATAAATCACTACAAAAAAATACATGTTGCCATGACTACATTTTTTCAGAAAAAAATAATGATACCATTTTACAAATAATTCTTCTTGACTACTTTGCTCGATAATAGTAAGAAAAAAAAATAGAAAAAACTTTGTTATTTTTTTTCGAGATACTCTCTCAAAAAAAATAATGTAAATAGATACCTCTATTTTCTTTACATTTTTATTGTGATTTTGCGAGCTCAACTTAAAATATACAGTGATAATTTTGATTTAAAATATCAGAATGTTATATATATGAGTTAATTTTATAAAAATGTTTATTACTATGTATGTTATTTTTAAACAAAGAATAATAATTTAGGAAAATATTTAATAATTATTATGATAACAATAATTATGTTGAATCAACCATGAAGACGAAAATAAAAAATATTTAACTGCTGCTGGCTGTAGAGCATAAATGTGAAAATTGATTTAAAAAAAAGTTTTGTTTCAAAAACATGTAATGCTGGAAATATTATGCAAATTAATCTGTGGTTTTTTGTCGTAAATTTTTTTTTTGTTGAGGATAAACAATAAAAAAATATGACAGCAATAATAATAATGCGAAATTTTATTGGTGGTAGGAATATCCACTTATTTTTATTTTTTATCCGGTCACAGAAATGACGCGCAAAATTTCAAACAATTTTTTGCAGGAAACATTTTTTTAAATAATGCTTTATAATTTTTGGATGTCTGTACTAAAAAACAGCTAAAAATGAATTTATTTTACAATGTTTTATTGTGTATTTTTGCCCTTTTCTCTTGATTCTATGATGAATTGATGAATGATGATGGGATCGTTCAATGTAGATGTCCACGCATATTAAATTCTGACTTCTGTTTACCATGCATTTTCCACTAAATAATAGTTAAGTTATATGTTACATTACATTATAAGTAAGAAAGGATACATTGATTCTACTTTTTGTGCTATAAATAATTGGACAATTTCCTTCTTGGATGTTGTAAGAAAGGAATGCCAATGTAGCTGCTGCTTGAAGATAAATTATCGATAAATGGGTCGTGGGCTGACGTCAATGCATATTTGCTGCTGATAAAGTAATATTGTTTTGGGCTTGTGTAATATGCTCTAGGGATTATGGGGAAATGTCCTCGTGTCACCCTCCGTCCGCGTTGTCCACATCATCATTCTTCTTATTTTCTTCGTCCACCTGTTCAATAGTGGGAACTACTTCATCCTCTTCTTCTTTTCCATTTGGCTGGCCTTCCCCTTCGTTTGTTACCTCCACCTCTTCTTGTTGCTCTGCCACCTCCGCCTCTTCCTTTTGTTCTGCAGGAATCACCTCTTCCTTTTGTTCTGCAGGAATCACCTCTTCCTCCACAGCCACAACCTCTTCTTCTGTTCCCTCCTCTGTCTCGTCTTCCTCTGGAGCTGATTCCTTCACCTGCTCCACTTTCTCCTGTATGATCTTCTCCTCCACCTCTTGCACATTCTCGTCAGCCGCATTCACCTTCGGCATCTCAACGTCCTCCTCCTTATGGTCCACCAGATCGGTCTGAGTCATTATTTCCACCACCTGTACCTTTTTTTTAACAACCTTGTCAGTGTAAGCAACACCCGTATCTTCTTCGTCTTCTTCTTCTTCCTCATCTTCCGGCAGAGTGAGCAACTTGAGCAGAATATTTTTATAATCCCCAGACGTGTCGCCAATTACATCATCTTCCAGACTTTTCCCGAAAAGAACATCATATCGCAAAATGATGTCCGCCAAATCAATTTCTGACCGGAGTACAATGAAGCGGTTTAACGCATCATTATCTGTACCTAACCCTTCAAGTGACTCATTTAATCGCTCAGCGTAAAAATCTGATTCACACCGAATAATCTTGATGACTGCAGTGTACGCCTCTTTCATTATATCAGAGTAAACCTCAGACTTTTCTATCATGGTTTCCATCGGCTCTCCCGTCACGTCGTTGTAGCTATTGAAAAGCTTTCTCAAGTGCATCCAACTCCTTTCCTCAAAACAGCTTTGGAAATGTTCTTCTTTGGTGCCCTCGGGTGGCTCCTGCAGACTTTCAATGTCCTCATGTACCAACTCAAAGTCCAAGTCTGGGCTCTCATCCCGCGTTGCACAAATAATCCCAAAAATGATGGAGCAAAATTCATCAGGAAAATCCTGACCCACATCGTTCTCCAACTCGGTATCGTACTTTTGCTTGTATGCCTCCTTCATTTCGATTAAGTGTTCATTTGTCCGTAAACAAATCAGGCCCAGTAACGTATATGCATCTGGGCAAAGGAGCCCTTTCATGTATGCCTTTTTCATTTTCTTAAGTAACTTGTCTCCTCGGGATTTCTTGGCAAAAGAGAATAAATGATTTCTAACGTGACCAACAGACCATTTATTTAGCCAAGTCACTAATATTTATATCTCACTTACAACAATGGAATTCCTTATACACTCCAAAATGTATTCCTCCGGGTCCTTCATTAGCGCTTGCACTATTTTATTAAAGGCTCCACTCAACTCCCCATCCAGCTCCTTTATCAAATCCTTACCATACATGACCTTATACTTTGTCTTGATCTCTTGGCGTTGAGCCACTGTGTGACCCCCAATCACCTCAATGATTGCATCTTTATAAAAATAATCATAATTATAATAATAATAATAAATTTATAATAATAATGAATAATAATAAATACAAATTTACCTTCATTGGTCCCAAACCCTTTCATTCCCTCGTATAATCGCTTGCAGGCGCCTCTCGCATTGAATCGAGGATTTACTATCGTCCCCTTAAAAAATAATAATTAAAAACTGCTGTAACAAAGTAGCGACGAAACTTGAAAATTTAATCTGTTTAAAACAAACAATTTTTTCCCCATACCCGCTTGCCAACCGTGTAAAATCCCATCACTGTTTTGAATTAAAACTTTATTTCACAACAAAATAAAAGTATTCCAATTTCGGTCGCCTTTTCGAATTTATACGAAAGGAGCTCACTCACAAACTTGTCGTCATACTTTCGTTCCTTTTCATGAGGACTCTCCTTTTTTTTTGACAAGAATGACTACAACACAAAGTGCATCTTCACCGGACCAACGCTGGCACTCAAATGATCAATTTGGGACTATAAAAAAAGATTTAGATATATTTTTTCTTCTTTCTTTGAACATTATATATTCGTTTGAATTCGTCCTGGTAATCTAACACAAATACCTACTTACACGGGTTTCCGGTTTACTTTGCGTCTAGACCTGGAATGTCAAGCATGTAACCTCGATATTCGGTTGCTGGACTATTTGGACTTATTTTTGCAACAAAAAAATCACTCAAGATTGGAATGTAAAAAATTTACGACCCTGGTGAGCATTTTAAATTGCAAAAATACTTTTGCCCGAAAAAAAACTTTCATAGATATGTATGCCAGCACAGTAAAAAAAATTATTACCGTTTTTTCCTGAAAGTATGTAATAATAATATGTAATATTAATATGCAAGCACAATTTATGGGTAAATCAATAAAACAGTAATAAATTGATAATCAAGTTTTTTTT
>JAHZNC010007176.1:0-11238 GCA_027744095.1 Zhuqinia jingwanae | reverse complement strand
AAAAAAAAGTTGTAGAAGAAGAAGAGCGAAAAATGAAGCAAAATGAGTGTTTTTTTTCTCCTCTATATATTGCTGTATAATAAAAGCATATAGAGATTGTGAAGAAGACGAAGAAAGAAACTGTAAAAAAATAGTAGCAAGTGGTTTCATCATATTTATTGTCAAGAACATGTAACTCTTTTTCGCTTTTTCATTCTTTTTTTCCTAAACTGGGAAGTCAAGTTAGTGAAGAAAAAAATAAAGTTTTGAGACATGTATATTGCTTGCTACCTAATTTTCCCGTCTTCTTCCATACTTCATTCATTTTACTACCTTTTTTGTACTTTTTTTCTTGTTGAGGAAAAAAAAACTTGAAAAAAAATGTTGGGGTGGAACCAGGCCGAGAAATAGATGGAGAGAAAGAGAGAAAATGAAGTGAAAAAAACCCGAGTTAGTGGTGGTACAAGCCAAAGCCAAAAAGCCAAGCCGAGCCAAAAAAAAAAATATATATAAAGAAAGAAAACTGGTGAAAATAGCTGACAAGAAGAAGAGAAGAAGAAGCGATGAGATGAGTTGTGTGTTGTTGTAGTAGTAGTAGTAGTTGGAATGGTGTATGTCAGAGAAATGATGATGATAATATGTAAGAAAACAAATATGTGTCTCTTCTCCTTCTGTAGTCATCCGCCATAAACGAGCTTAATATTAGTGACTGTGTCTGTGTACCTTTGGCTCATCTCTCCTCACATCACCCTAAAATGGGAAATCATGAAAGCTGTAAGGTAGGTAGGCAGAGAGAGAGAGAGAGAGAGACGCAGCAGTAGCATCATGTCCTTTCTTTTTGTCAGCCTCTCTCTCCCTCTCTTTCTATCTGTCATCACCGCCAATGTAACAAGAACATCCTTAGTCATCAACAAAACTGATGATGTTGAAAGAAAAGTTGTTGATAAAATGCGGATCATGTTGGTCCTCCTGATGATGTTGATGATGACCAGTATTTGAGCATGCTACTCCTGATAGTATTTCTGATGCTACTGCTAGACAGACGTGGACAAGAACACAAAACCATGAGCTGTGATGATGATGCAGTAGACTTGAGAGAGAGAGAAAGCGGAAAGCGGAAAGCAAGTTATGCAGGAATGACCTAATCCAAAAAATATATTTAGCATTGATCGTGGATGATATAGTAGTATGTAGAACCATAACGTCAAATTTAGGAAAATATGCTTTAAAAAAGTTGAATAATATTAAGTTACGTTCCTTTTTACACAAGAGTTTTTGTGTGTGTGTGTGTCAATGTACTCATTCATTGCAGCTGCATGCAAACTTTAACAAAACAAAAAAAGATTTTGTCAAAAAAGAAGATGGATTCCGGTTGTATATGTCAGCAGGATGTTAGGGTGATGATGAGGAGGAGGAGGAGGAGGAGGAAGATCATGATGGTAGTCAAACAATATGGCTGTATGTAGATACATAAGAGAAGGGATGGGATAGTGTTGATATTAGTTCATTTTGTTGTTGGAGAGGAAGTTGTGCGACTGAAAGAGGACAAGTGACACGCAAATCTCTGAAATACTTTGATACTGCTCTGCTCCTGCTGCTATCCCAACAAAATGCAATGGCACAAACTGTACGCCTTGTATTTGTGCAATAATAAAATAACCGGTGGTCATTCTACCGAAACCAAAAGTTATATTCCCTCTATACACTCTTCCCTTCTGCTACATAATAATAATATCTATAAGGAATGTAGGTATGCATCTACATTATCATTTGTGTGCCTGTCACTGCTACTCTCCGGCTAAAATATTCAATTTTTGGCAGAAACTGTTGAACGTTTCGTGGTACTAGTGACGGTAGTCGTTGGTCTTGGTGGTGAGCAGTTGAAACATTGAAATTTGTATTTAGTTTCCTGGAAGTGGATGAGCGATGATGTGATACTGTCCTTTTCCAACTCAAATATGTATAAAGTAATGCAAGTTATAAAAAAAGAAGTATAGCAAAAGTACTATAGCTAAATATTTGTCAGAAAAAAATAGGAATAAAAACATGTCACTAATGAAACAAAAGTGGACTAACGAAGTATGTAGTAGTGGGTGCAAATAAATATTTGAATTTTTTCTGCCCATACCAATCCACCACAGACAGAGTAAAAATAAGTAATAATATAATCATATCAACCAGCGACAAAGTTTCATTGCAGAGCTTGTGCAGCATATCCTTTATTATGAGTTATTGTGTGAGTGTGTGTGTGTGTGTGTGAGAGAGAGAGAGTCATCACAAAAGGATGAGAGTAGTAATGAATTTTATGTTTATGCACAGATTCATTAGTACGAGCACCACAAAAGCATTTATTACTTTGGCCGCATCCATGTTTTCAGTTGGTCAGGCTACACAAACTTTTGAGGTTGATTCATTGTCAGATGGTAAACACCACACTTGTCCGCCACCACCAGAAAAGGACACACACACGCGACATGGAACCACATGCATAATAATAACATCTACTACCCAAGTATGTAAATCCCCACAAAGATAATTTATTCATGGATTACCAAAGGATGATACATCTAAACGTTTGTTTCCCTCCTGCTCCCATCTTTCTCTCTCTCTCTCCCCCCATCTTTCTATGCAAGTGAGTGAATAATACAAAGGAGAGAGAGAGAGGAAGAGAGAGAAAAAGGTGCCAATAAAAACGTGTCATTTGATTCCTGTGGCTACTTTCACTGTAGTTGCACGAGGAATAGTTTCCACTCTGTACTAACATTCCTTTTGTTTACTTTTTCCCCATTACTTGTAACGGTATGCTAATTTCTTCCCATGTAGGTACACACATGTACATGAAATGGGAATTTAGAGAGAGAGTAGGTATTAATGCCGTAGCAAAAACTACATAAATGAATGTTTGGTACACATTTCCCCAGTTTAGAGCCGCATCATTCTTTTTTTCTTCTCCCTGTGCATATTGCACGAGAACTCATTCCCACAATTAAAAATGGCTTTAAAAAACGGAGAAATATGAGAGGAGGAAAGTTGTAGATTAATGAGCATTTTGACAATTAGAGCGTCAAAGCGAAAAGTGGAAGAAAGGAATGAGGATCATCATCACCAGTACCACAACAGTAGAGCAAACATACACGAGCCACCTTTAACAGTACTATCATTATGATCCCCGTAGCATGGACACACACACACACACACACACACACACACACATACACAATGACTGACATGAGGATGATGATAGTGGTTAGTTGGTTGGTTGGTTGGTGGATCATGATGCATTTTAGTTCATTAGTAGGAAGAGCATGGCTTGAAACAATGAGAATGGGGAAAGATAACATAGTCATTATCTCTCTCGTCTAATTAAAGAGGAGAGGGGAAATCCGTGCACGCCAGAATATATATTATTATGGCATCGCACACAGTTCATTCCACAGAGCAAGACGGGAACAACAGGTCAAATAAATTCATTGTATGTGCACTTTCACGGAACGGATGCTATGTGCACGTTAGCTAAAAGCATAATGTTTTGTGCAACGCTAATAAAATCCACGTGGGAGTTTTTGCAAGTACGCCTCTGCTTGTGTAACCAAAACGAAGGGGTTGTTAGGAAAATAATATGAGAGTATATAACCGGTAGTCATCATTTTATACCTTTTGATTTGATAGCACGTATAGTTGGCACTAACGCTATTATGTAGATTGGAAGAGAGAGAGAGAGAGAGAGAGAGAGAGGCTATGGTGGTGGTGGTGGATTGGATGATGTATGCTTGGCTGAGTGCTTGGGGTAATGCTGTATAAACCGACTGAAAAGACTATTGTACTTTTGTCCGGACATTCTTTGCAAAGCTACACTATTATTATTATTGTTGTTTTTGTAGTGGAGATGTGCTCGAGAAAGTGGGGAAATGAATAGATTGTGGTGGGCAGACAGACAGAGAGAGAGAGAGAGAGCGTTTGAATTTGTGTGTCTGCTACTCTCTTTTTGTTAGAATTGTTTTGTGTGTGTGTGCAAGTTGAAGGAATGTCGCTTTTGGTGGTGGCGGTGGTTGGAGTAACTTGTGCAAAATGTGGTTGATTGTGGCAACAAATTCGATCATATAATAATAAGCCCGACATGAATGAAAGTTATCGGCAAGTTGGATCTCTTGCTCACTCCACAAACTGAGTATAAATACTGGTGGCGTGCTTTCATATTCATAATAATAATATATCTTTATATCAAGTCTGGTAGTAGTAGTACAACGGACATCTCCTCCACTAGTACCACCACCAACAGCAAACCAAAGTACGGTCACCACCACTGATATCAGGGGAAATAAATGGAGCCATAAATCCATGTATTATTATTACATAAAACTTATTTTGGGACGCAAAGAGGGAAACGTACATCCGTAAGTGCACACACTATCGCAAACCTAGAGAAAGGAGGAACACAGCAGGAGCATGGGAGAGACAGTGCATTCACTGGATGACCATGATGATGATGATGACAGGGAAAATACATGACATTTTCTAAATGGTGTATTACCTTTTATTATTATTCTTGTGCATGTAGAGCGAGAACAAATCTGGGTAGAGAAAGGCACATGGAATGAAAGGAGCAAAAACAAAAAAGAGACAAAAAAATAATTGTGTTCCGATGCCAGTGTACTAACTCATAAAACAAAAACATGCAACAACAATAAACCAATAACAATGCAAAGCAGCAGTTGTAGCTACTAGTTGTGTTTGCATTCACATGATGACGATCAGGATGATGATGATGATGATGCTGCTATGAATGCATAATATTTAGAGAGAGTGAGCACATGCTCTGATATAATTTTGGAGTATGAAAATGACAAGAGTGGAGCTTACCGATCCGTATGACTTGTGGGAGTGCGAGAACATTTTGAAAACTCCAGTAGAACAGGAGAAACAGGGAATCGAGTCTCATTGTGCTATTTGCATAGCGTAGTTCCACCACCTGCGTTCTTGTCTCCTCCTGCACCTCCTCGCCTTCTACTACTTCTTGTTGTAGCACCACCGTCGTCCCCACACCACTGACGACCACTACCACCAACACTTCTTGCCGATTAGCATCGACAGCCTTCTGCTCCCTGGTCCACTCCTCTTCTGCCCCTCCGCTGCTGATGCTGCTGCTGCTGCTGCTACTACTCCAAGCTACTTTTTTGTGTGGCGCCACGCTTGGTGATGATGATTTTATTGTTTCTCATGAACTCTGTCACACAGATTTCTAGCATTTTTCTTTTGACGCACAATGTTGTTCCTTCTTTCTTTAGCACATCAAAATATTTAGATAAACACGATTGAAGAATAACATTATTTTCAGTCACAATGCTGTGCTCTGTAGCCCTAAATATATCCCTGCCTTGTCTAATACATAATCATAAGATGAGCTTTGCAAAAATGGGCAGTCATAGTTTTGAACAGCGCAATTCGAGTTTTTTTGTGATTATTATTATTATTATGAGGATGCTAATGAGTGGGAAGACAAAGAGGTTGGTGAAAATGCTGGCTGGCTGGCTGCTGATGATGGTGGTGCTGGTTCTGCAGAAAAAGGAATAATTTGGTTGGAGGCCAATGGTTGTATCATATCATGATAGGTACATCAGGAATGGTTGCTACGGAGTATCGCTAATATAGCACTCGCAAATATCATTGTTTTCTTTTATAAATCAGGGTGTGATACTGAGTGAAGATGCGTGAGAGAAGAAGTATTATTAAACTATCATCCTGCTTCAAGATCTCATGATGATCATGATGGTGATTACGTTGCCTTTTGTACGCTACCTGCTGGCTCAGAGCTCTCACTTTGTGGTCTAGGATTTGGATAGTGACCAAAACGACACTTAAACTGACAGCCGGCTTTCTGCACTCCAACTTTGGAAGGAAGAAGAGGAAGAAGAATAAGAGCGGTAGTAGTGGTGGTGGTAGTGGTGGTAGTAGTAGATGATGTAGTTGTAAGAAAAAGAGAGGGAGAAAAAAGGTTGGAGTAAATGTAAGAGTAGTGGCGGTGGTGGTGGTGGTGATGATGATGGTGATGCTAATAACAACTTTGTGGTTACAGACATTGAGAGGAAAATGGAAGAGAAAAAGGAGTAACCAGAAGTCAGGCAAGTGGTAGTGGTGGTGGAACTGGAGCTGGAGGATGCTGCACAAGACCTTCAGAGAGAAGAGAAGAGAGAAAAAGGCCCTTTAAACATTTTCCTTTCTTTTTCCAGTGCTCCTCACACACACACAAGTTCCAAACCCCCCTTTAGTCCTTATAATAATAATAATAATAATACTTGGTGATGATAATAATAATTCTAGTCTATATATTATATAGTTTTGTATGACTGCTAGTTATCTTGCAAGCACATCTACTGCACACATTCATCTTGTTCTCCAGAAGTATCTCTCTCTGTTCTTTTCTCTCCCATGAAACACTCATTTTACACACTACTTCCATCTTCTTCTTGTCTCTTCCCTATCCTCCTGCCCCTGCTACTACCACACTGTAATCTATTTTTAACGAGGTATATGCTAATGTTTTAACTTACTTACTTCCCACCTTTCAAATCTCCCCTCTCATCATCACCATTTTTCATAAGGATTCACACGTGTACACACACAGACACAGAGAGAACTCCACAAAAAAAAACGTTTTAAGGGAATAAAAAGGGCTCACCCTTTCTTCTTTTCTTGTTCAAGTGTACCTCTCAGGTCGTCTGGTGAAAAGACAGAAATAAATAAATAAAATGTGCTGCTAGTTTTGAGTGAATAAACTTTTTGGCTTGGAGACAGGGTGATGTGTGCATAGTACACACAAGACGACCATATATCTACAATATACTTTTTTTATTTGATATATTGTTTTGCTACTACTACACCGTTGTCCACCTGTGTTTTTTTGTGTGTGAGTCTCAAAGAGTAACTTTGATCAACGAACCATGCACAGCACAAAACCACCACAACAATAAGAGTAAAAAAAGTTTTGTGTTTGTGAGTGTAATGATGAACTACGTAACTAAATCATTGAAGATGTAATCACGCAAACACACACATACACACAAACGCCAAGGCAAAAAATAACCATCCGTCCGTCCGTTACGTTGCGTTGTTATCTTTTTATATATTTTTTTTTTTGCTGGGATGGGTACTCGAGGGAGGAATGGCTCAAGCACTTATCTCTTTCTATCCATTAAAGATGTCAGCAATGTGTTAGAGCTCATTCATCTCTTCTCAGCAGCCCCCCATCACCAGAGAAAGAGAGAGAAAAGCCAGACTTGCTTTAGTAGTCCAATAATAACTTGTGTGTTTCTGATATGGATATATTTATATCTGTACATATAATATGGCTGTGTGTATATAGTTATTATTATTATTATTAGTTTCTTCTTTTTTTAGTATTATTCCTCGTGCCATCCAATCAACAACATAAAAGCTAGATAAATTGCTGGTCACACACACACAATCACACCAAGAGACAAGTTTTTGTGGCTATCTCTCTTCAGATGAATAATGCAAAAACTCTGGCTGTTGTTCTTGTTGCTGTTTGTTGTATCCTGTCAAAGGATAGAAAAACAAAATAACCAAAAAAGGTATAATCATAATAACATTAATAATACTTAGTGGGGAGTATCATTGTAATTTGAGAATAGGAAACTGTGTAACAATTAGTAGTTGCATCGGATATCCAAAAAAAATCTTCAAGGATATTATAGCTTTTGGTGTATTTCTCATTTTCTTTACCAACTTTTCCCTATTCATTTCTATATTCCCCTTCACACAATTTACTACTACTTCCACTATGATGACCACATACATGATTAAGAATTTGTTATCAGGACTGCATTTAAAAGTAAACAATGTAAAACCATTTACTTTTGTTATATTTGTACACACAAGTTCAAGTTTTTTTTCTCCCTCGTCTATTGATCCAAGAGATCATCATCACACAAAGAATGCAATGAGGTAGCAGAAGAAAATTTTTTTAATGATTTTTATTTTTGTGTGCTCAAGTCTATGAAATGCGTGGTGTTTTTGCCAAAGGTAAGTAAGAAAAGAAGTATAAAAAAAAGTTAAAAGAATAAAGCAATGAGGATCACGAATGTTGAGCCATAAGGATATAATGTACTTGCTAAGGATTTGATCATCAACTGGAACAAGTGCTTGCTTTATTTTTTTTATTTTTTTTTTTGGTACTCACAAAAAAAGCATGGGAAAATGTGCTCTCACTTTACTCCTTTTTTTTAAACTTTTCTCCCGTATTTTGATAGCTATATATCTACATACATACATCCATACCTATATAATATTCTACTTCCCTTCTTTTCTTTGTTGCCTGTTTTGCTTTGAAATATAAGCTGGTTTGTTTGTAAAATGAAGAATAAAAAAAAAGTTTTGTGCTTTACACGCACACGCACACACAAACACAACGAGTCAGAGTCTATATGTATTCCATGGTTTACAATATATGCGTATGCCTCTGTCTGTTTTTTTTATATTTTTTTTACTTTATAAGAAGAAAAAGAAGAGAGAAAAAATTTGAGTAGTTTTTTTTCTATCATGAAAGGCCATTATAAACTGCTGCTAAACTGAACTTGTTTATTTTTTTTCTATACAAAATTTAAGTTGCCTTTGTGTGTTGGTTTTACCATAGAGAAAGCTTCTTCTTCTTCTTCTTCTTCGTTTTGGCGCTCTACATCATCACTAGTAACCGCCACCACCACCACCTATACATATTATTACTCTTTAAACTACCAAAATAAACGTTTCTCTTTTTCTCACTTTCTCTCTTCTTCGCTTCCTCGATTCACTCGCTCGCGTCCTCGGCTAATACAACCCCCTTCAATAATAATATCTCTTTGAACACCGAGAAAGAGAAAAATAACTTACATGATGATTGTTCCGCTTCTGCTGCTGCTGCTGCTGCTTCTGTTACATCTGTAACACTGCTGCTTTTTGCTCAGTTTTTATTTTGTCAAAGCGACTACCGCTCTTGTACAAGTTTCTTTGGTGATGATGAAAGTTGGATTACTACAACTGTGACAAGAAGGAGACGAGCGAGAAGGAGATGAGAGAGAAAGTTGTACACGTGAATCCGGAGGATACCAGGTTTGAAGAATACACATGACGCTGGAAAATACGGGGAAATGAGAACTTGCTATTTAATAGCATGCTTTTTTAAATTCTCTATCACACTTTCTCCCAGTTTCTACCTTTTCCATTCCTAAAATTTTCGGGATTGATAATATATATTTTTTTGCCGGCTTGCAAAAAAGTTCTACGAAATAGTAGTGAGCCAAATATTCTTTCCGCTCATTATTAGCTATGATATAGTCACATTTCAAGTTTTTTTACAGAAAAATTGCAAATTTAGCAAAGCAGGAAAAATGTACTTGAGCCTATTTTGTATTTACGAGATGAAGAAGAAGAAAAAAAAACGATTTATCTAACCTTATTCACTGCTCACACACACACACAAGCTTGTTATACAATCCTTGTTCAAAAATTCACAAACGCGTATTTTTTTGCAGGAGGCAGAGTCTGTTTCCTCTTTCTTTATTCCCTATTTTTTTCAGCAAAGGAAAACATCAAAAGCCGCTAATTATTACACTCAAGCGAACTTGCTGTCAGTTAAAATTAGAGTGAAATCAATTTTACTAATCGCTCTTTAAATAAACCAACTAAAACTACTAGTCACGGTTCACAAAATACAGAGAGGAATGATCGGCAGGCTTTCCTCCTAGCATAACAACCTTGCATAATAAATGATAATTTATTACTATTATTATTATGATGATTATGGTAGCCTGCGTGTTTAGTAGTTTGGTCGAAATTTATCTGGCTCTTGTACACCACTTAATAGTCCGTGTTCGGTTCACGTATCCCATGAAAAAGACATATGCAACTCCAAATCTGGAACAAGAACAACAAAGTGAGTTTTGAGACAATGTTTTATTTTGTTGTTGTTGTTTTTGGTGAAGAGGGAGGCGGACGAGAAGACTGTGGAGAAAGGAGAGAAAGAAAGATAGCAGCAGCGTGTGTGGAACAAGCACTTTTTTATGCTGCTGCTTCTGAGTAGTTGGGAAAACACACGACCGACCGCAAACTGATTCAATGAAGGAATGAGTAGCTTTACTTTCCAGCCTTCCAGTTAAAGGGAGTCTAGAGCGAGACGGAGAGATTGAGAATATTGTGTCTGTTTGGAAGTGTATGTCGTGCAATGCGTGGCTCCCGACTTTTCCAAGGTTTCCCTTCTCTACTGCTACTACACAAAGTCTCTCATATTTTCTTTCTTTCTTTCGCATTGGTTTTCTTCCCTCACCTCTTTTTTTGCTCACACAGACACACAACAACAATAACAAGCGAGCAGAACTTTAGTCCTCTCTTGTGCTCCTTCTCCCAGCCATCTACCAACTAACACTGCTTGCTTTTAGTTTGCACACACAAAAACAGGGCAACCCTTACACTTTTTCGCTTTTTCCCCTGTGCTGCTTCTGCTCCTTCTTCCATGCTTTTTACATGCTTCTTCTCACTTCATCCTCCAATCTGAAAACTCTGGACTTTTTTCGTCATGTGGAGAATAATGGGAGGTTTGTTGTTTTGTGCGCCAAAGAAAGTCCATTTTATTTCGCAACTCACTTGCAACAATGCGCCATGCTATGAGGTTTCACTTTAGACTCACAATTTTCTTTTTGTCATGTGTCCATTGACAAACCCACATCAACCAAGAAATGAGCGGGGAGAGATGATGGGGGAGAAGAGGGAGTAAAACAAAGCAAGAAAAAGAATGAGGTTATGCCTCAACAATCCTTTCATCCTTCTTGACATACTTTTATATATAATTCATTCACAATTTTATTAGGCAAAAGTTTTAACTATGTGTGTGTGTTTGTCAAATTAAACAAGATTACGGTACGCGTACGCCAATGTTTAAAATGTCAATGATATGGTTGATGGTATCGTCGTTTCCGTATTAACGTATTTACTGCAAAATAAATTAATATTTAGTTAAATCTCTACTCTGACATACACTCTCATCCAGATAAGCTCTCAAAATACACATCCATATCCCGCTCCGAACATAAACAACTTATAAACATAACTAGAGCCGTGGCCGGTTTGCATAAATTGGGCCCGTCCGTGTATAGTTGATAATTAACTCGATTTTAAACAGAAAAAGCTATACGACGAATATGAATGAAAGACCGTGCTATTATAAATCTAATATTGCAAATTTTATGGAAATTACCTAATGAATAAGCT
>JAHZNC010007175.1:0-11862 GCA_027744095.1 Zhuqinia jingwanae | reverse complement strand
CAAATCCCAAATCATGCCCAGTTGCATGTTAGATGCTGAGTCACGTGCAATCCTTGTGGTTCCAAGTAATATAGTCACAGTAGTTAGGTTAGTTCCATACTGCTGCCCCAAGTATTCTGACGAATTGGTCATGTTTTTGTGGTCCCACATGAACAGGTCTTCACTGACCTGGTGGGAGCCCACCAAAATCGTCCCATCAATGCTCCAATCTTCCACACCGTAGATAAAAATGGATCGTATCCAAGCAAATATTATCGTCCCAAGTGGCAGGAATTTAAGAACTTTCCGTTTCATCAAGCTTCCACCCGACCTTCCCTCGCTTCCGAGTTCTGAGTTATTTTCATATTTTTCCATGGAGTTCAGCATTTTATCCATCTTTGTTTGCCTGAAGGTTAACAGGTATAAGCTGTACATTACGATGATGAAGCAGATCACGTGATGTGCAAACCTGACAAAATACGTATATTCATCCTCAGCGAAAAATATGAGCAAACAATATTTTGCGTTGCAAATTGATACAAATCCAGACAGAATGGCCACAAGACAGAGTAATACCTGAAAAAACAAATCTGAGTATAAATAAAACGAGTTAATATATGTTTTGAATATTATTTTTATTTACTGTTTAAAATTGCTTCAATGTCCACCAAAACCAGTCATCATGATCTAACTGACGCTGTGAGTCTGTTCTGTACTTGCTTGTTCCAAACAAGTACATCATGTTCAGGTAAGACCGAATATTGTGTGATGGTTTCCAGATAGGTTCATCGTCCACAGTTGAACTTTCGTTCACCTCGTTCGGAGCACTTTCTTGAAGAGATTCATTTATTTCCGGTAAGCGGTCATCCCCCGGAAATGCAGAGTAATGTTGCCCATCTCCATTTATACTGCCATCATTTTGATCCGGAAAGTTTCCATGAACTGTGTCATTATGCCCCACAACGACTGCTAGATCTCCAGAGGCAGGCGAACTCAGCTCACTCAGGGTTGAAATTGTTTCATCAGAGCTGACACTTTCACGGTGTCGTTTCCATTGTTCCTTCTTCCGTCGGTCAAACTCCATTTCATCCTCCACCGAGAAAATGGTAAGGGTTCTGGTTCCTATCTTTTTCCTAGTAATTTTGAATTCCTCTCGGCCGGCATCCCCAACAGTCATGTTCGATGACCAAGGATTGACCCTTCCTCCAACACCAATTCTCATTCTTTTTTTTGAAAAAGCAGTTTACAGCGAAACGATTACATACCTACATACAACTACTCAAAAAGTTCAACTTTACAAGACATTGGTTTGAATATTATGCAATAATTGGTTTACCTGCTTGGATGCATTGCAGTGATTTATTTTTACCTGTTCTACTATATTCACAGCACGTGTGTCATATAATTTATGAAGATATGTAGGTTAACTTTTTTTAAATAATTTTTACGTCAGAAATTATCAGTCAAAATTTGTTAAAATACACAGAGATGAAATAGTGTATTGCACAAGAGCAAGAAGGAAATGAAACAAAGGTGAGAAATTAAATGTAAGTAATAACAAAAAAAGAAGATATTGATTGTGTTCGATTTCATTATATTTAGCTTACATTGGACATAAATGTATGATGCATGTAAATGTGTTACCTACAAAATGTATACATTTGCAACAGTTGTAAATACCTATGTCTGTCCCAATTTGTTTTACGGGACATGACTACATGACCCTATGATATGACATACATGAGTACGAAGGGTAACGCGGGTGGTAATACAATCTTTTTTCAAAGTCAATATTATGTATAAATGCTAAATAAATGAGAATGGATATTTCATTTTTGGATTAAAGGTTATATTTATTTATAAGTACACATATTAACCCAGCAAAAATGTTAGACGCTACGCTTCTGTTATTATGTCATTTCGTGTATTGAAAATAAATTGGGTAGTCTTTGTGCAGTACTATCGCTATCTTCAATCTTGTGTGCTTTGCACTTCTCAAGATATCTTTCCAGTAAGAATCGTTACTGTGTCTTTACTGTCCTGCTTTTCCTCCTGCACGCATTGAATTTGTTGAGCACCACAGGGGTCACCCTTTATTTATTTTGAACTTGTGGTAATTTGCCTATATCGAGTTGGGATGTGGGAGAAGTAAGGAGAAGGAAAATATTAACATCACACACACAATAACAATAGCACCTTGTTATTATGTGTTATGGTAGCATGTTCTTTCTCTTTACTAATAATAACCGGTAACTGGTAGCATTTTTACCTGTTCACAATTGCTCTGGAATTTATTTGCATGTATCATAATTATTATGACTCATAAAATCATCAAAAAATGGTAAACATTACTTTTGGTAATGCTATTATATGTACCTAGGCTTTACAGATCTCCTTTAATTAACTTTCCATACTATGCACAAATGTTTAATGGTTAGCAGGGATTAAGGGGTTAAGTTATTAAATGTGAAAATTATGAAGGGGGTTTACGGGAAAAAAATATAGATAACAACGGACGTGCACCTTTGTTTCAGGAAAGCATGTTATTACATTCCGCACTTTGCCAAAGTTTTAATTTCATTTCTTGGTCGAACATAAAAGAGTAGTATCGTAATTTGTAATGCATATTAAAATATATTATAAAGTGTATACACCTGAAAATTTCATAACGTATGAACGTATTGGTTCAAAAATTACTTGTGCACTCTTTTCAATGTCAATTAACCAAAAGTAAAAAATTAAACATTCCTCATGGATCATAGTACATTATGCTGAGTATACTACACTCTTGAATGATGTCACATGTCACATAATACCAAAGAAAAATTGAAATGTCATTCATATATTTAACATTTAGTGCACCAATTGCTTACACTCATTGCTTACACAAAGTATAAAATGTTCATAACTGTCGGGCTTTGTAGTCCACGTTTCTTTGGGCGCAAAAAATAATACTCAATCGCAGACACCACAAGAAATACCAATATTGCAGATAACGCAAATTACAGATAACATTTTGTAAAATTATCATCTATAATTTTAGAAAATAAAAATTGCTCCAGTACTTTACACTGAGAGTATCCCATATCTAAATATAGTCTTATTTGAACTGTTTCTTTATTTCACTTGAACAATTGTACTCAATTTTTTTCATGTAGCGTTTTTTGCGAGATATGATAAGTACTAGGAATAATTTACTACTCAAGGCTAGGTGGTGTTCATCCTGTGCACATTATTTATAACCATATACGCCAGTTTCTGTTAAAGGGCAAATCATGCACACCACCACATCTATGAATACTTCTTTGTATGCTGTGTCATACAAAAACAAACGACCTTCAACTGAATTGATTCTTCCATCTTTACGTAATATGATATGAAAACCTCACTGTCAACCGTGCTAGTACACACGTTGCATTTGACATTTGTATAATGTATAAAGATGTGTTGTAACTGTAATGATAAGGATTCTGTATGTTTTGGTCATCGGCTGTAAAGAAAGAAGAAGAAGTGGATGCCTGAAAAATTATTGATGCAAAGTTTATGAATGTATGTAGTACCGCCACTTGAATATCTGTATTTTCCTACATCTTATTTATTAGTTTTTAATTTAATATAAATCTACAACCCAAAACATCTCCTTTCAATATAGTGCAATGAAGCTCACAATAAATACAATAAATACAATTACATTGTACTCACAGTAATAAATTGTTTTAATTTAAGGATAAAATATAATATTTTCAAATAGGATAAATAATATAACTAAACTATGGTTAAAAGCCACTTAAAACTCCGTGTGCATTACTCAATATTCATACAGTTCGCTTGAACCATTCACAAAGCCGAGACAGGGCAGATGTCTCGTCTTCCTGCTCTGCATAGTCCGCATCGTCAGCGTCATCCCGCGCAACTTCCATTGCATCAAAATATTTATCTTCCTTCCATTCTCCCAGCTCAGTGTTATTTTCATGCAAGGTTGAGCTTAACACTAACGCTCCTTCGTTGCTTGAATTTTTACAAACTAGTTCCCCTTTCGGTTCAGGAAGGCCCATTTCAGCCAATTTCTGTTTAATAGTGTTAACAATGCTTCCAATAGCTTTTTTATTCTCTTCATTGTTAAAAATATCATCAGTTTTCTCATCATCACAATCTTCGGAGCCAGCTTCAGAAGAACCAATAGCTAAGTATTCATCTGTCATGGGTAATTTTTGTTCAACATGTTATTTAAGTTTGTCTCGTTTTTATCTGGTATATGCATTATCTTATTAGCTTGTTACCATTCTCGACTTCCACATCACGAAACATGTTCCATCTGTCGAACGAAGATTCACTGCCTCCATCATCTTCGTCTTCCCCAGATTCCACCACAAGATCGCCAGATGATGATGTTTGACAGCTATTTCCCGAGCTGTTTGTATCAAGAGCATCATCCATGCTTTTAGCCAGCGAAATTATTTTGTCCAGATGTGGAGTATATTCAGCGCAATCTTGTGTTACGAGTTGGACACCCATCTCCTGGAATCTATACCCTTCTTCAGTTTTCCCTTCCAAATTTTGATAGGCAATTGCTTGATAATAATTGCACGGATGTTGAGTGTCTTCAACTTTTGAGAATGCCTAAAATTTATTATGAAACCACATATTATTTGTATGTGATTATTACAACAAACAAATATATACAATTTTTGCAGATATGTAAGCCTACAACAGTGATGATTTTGTTGCTGGAATTCATTATAGTGTAAAATGTTGAAATGTCTCTTTCTCTCCAATCATTTTCCCCCTTTATTGGTTGAATATGAGCCAATTTTAAACAAATCGCCTGGAATGGTAGCAACTCCACGTACTTCTTTGGAATGGGTAGCACTTGTGCCAGTTCTTGCGAACCAAAATCCATAGATCCATAGTCTACCAAGAATATGTCGAACCGGTTGTAGATCTCTTCTTCCTTCTGAATTATTTGGAGAATCAGGCCGCGTTGCCATCTATAATTCTTTCCAACCCGTACCGCAACCACTCCTCCAACTTTCAAAAGACTGGCAAACTTGGTGAACTCCCTTTTGTTGTTTTCAATTTCTTTGGTTAGCTCAAGTTCTAGTTTTGTGACAGGCGGGAGGCTTTCATCATCATCCTCACAAATTGCTCCATATATTTCCCATGGGGTAATCCAAGAATAAATTCCAAAGGACACTGGGGATAACATCTTGTTTTCTTTTGATTCAAAACTACTCAATGGAATACTATTCCACTGAATGAGATCACCAACTGTGTGAAAATCTTGTGCGGACTTGTACGAACAGGATGCTGAACTCATCTCATGTTCAAATTCAGGATAATTTGAATCCTGCTTGCGAATGTACTCAAGCATTATCCTCATATGGTAATGACTATTGTGAACGGTTACATAATTCCCATTGACAAACTTAGTCAATAAATTGCATCCCAAGCTCATGTGACTTGTCACAGGATCTTTTTCATATTGAACCATGTGGTTTATCCAAACTGTGTCTCGCATTGCCAAGAGCACCTTTCCATGCCATATTTTCCCTTCAGCTAAACGTTTTGCTGCCTCCAGAGCGTCTGAATGGTATTCTCTAGTTTCATCCAGGAAGAGCATGTTACTCAAAACTACCTGAACGCAATGAGGTTTCCATTTTCGGAATTGTTCAGGAAGAATCATAAGTTGAGCAATTGGAATTATCACGCTAGTTCCCAAATCGACACAAAATACTTCAACATGCTCAGCAAGTGCGCAATGTGTTACAGGTGCATTATTTGCAACTCCATCAAAATAAACAAATCTCACTGTCTTCGCCCGGCAATACATTGAGGACTTGACATTACTTTTCTGCTGCTGGTCACGTTCAATTGGTTTTTGATTAAATGGAATGCAAAATAGCTCATCCATCGATATTTTCAAGGGGGCAATTCTACAAAAAATAAAATTTTGATAAAACAATATGCAATTTTTTTTTTGCGATTTGCGCTCTAGTAGTTTTGATATTTGCACCTATTTCTCGGGGTCGAGTAATAATCCATCATTTGATTTGTTCTCTCTCGAGCTTCTTCCCTGTAAACTTTGACACAAGCCCTTTCCCCATTCTCATTGTACACGTAGTTGTGTAACATCTTCCCAACATACAAGCTTGGGTTGTGACTTTTTATCACTTTAAATTCCAGTTCCCCATTTGTAGGAGCATCCGGAATGATATCAAGGTCGTCCTGGATAATCTCGTGACGAGCTGGGCACTCCAGTATTGAGTTGCAGTGGGCAAAACATTTCAGATTCGAGCAAAGTGGTTTATTCGGGAGGTCGTTTTTCAATCTCTGTTTACACATAGGTAAGTACATATATGAAGGTACGTAACATGTTGATATATGTACGTTATATTTATAAATAGCACAACAGGTAAGATATAATCATAAGCATTAGAAATTCCGAAACATCAAGTATATTCAGGTCAGGTCAAATTGACGCAAGCCATCTTACCTCTTCTACAATTTCATCAAAACTCTGGGGCAGTGGGATATTAGCATTTTGTAAAAATTTGTATAATGCCAAAAAGTTTGGCTCATATCCTGTCACAAGCAAATGGGTTACTCCGTGCTAAAAATACAAATTTATGAACTTCAATTTTACTTTCACTGCCCGCAATACTCTTAATTTAATGCTATCAACTATTCGCTGTTTATGCTCGCTTGTCACATGCATATATGTTATAAAACGGTATTAAATATTTTTAAAGGTAAATGGGAATAAAATTGATACAATACAGATCAGACTATGAATAAAAATTGATCAGCAAGGTGGAGAAGGTTCATAACACTTTTTAGAGTATAGATTCGTTTTTCACCTAATTTTTTCGCTATACGAAGAAAGCATAAACTCACCGGTTCAACTGAACTATGCCATTCCCTTTCCAATCTCATCCACAAACACGAGAATCTCTCTTGACAAAACGGCTCTTCATCACTCCTTTTATTGGGTTGCAAATCAATATCAAAGTGGATGAGGCATGATGCATCATGAAATGAAAAATGTGGCATAGCCTCGTCAGCTACCACGTAGACATTTCCTGCACTACTTTTAAATACTCCGGTGATGGCTCCTCAAATGAGAACAAAAAAATGTACATTCGTAATCTTGAATATAAATGTCAAAGAATGATACGAGTGTACTCATTCATTCATTCCTATTTTATGATTTTGCCAAAAATATACTTTACGTACCTCCATTGTTTCCCAAAGTAATGACCTTGTTGCATATTTCCCCATGTTTTGAAATATATTGACTGACAGTCATCGCCACCTTGGGTGTACTACACGCAATCACAATTGTCCGTTTTTTACTCAGCATCATTCTGCAAATTCCAATGAGCGTGTTGAGCTTTGCCTTGTCATTATGGACAAGGTCAATTTTCCACTTAGTCGACCTGGAATATGAGATGGCGTGAAGGACAGAGCCAAAAATCATCACACTTTCTCGACCCAAATATCTACAAAGATTTATGCGAAGAAGTCCCATGCTTTCGTCTTGCCATGCTGTTCCCGAAAATATGAGTTGGGTGTTTGGAGGAACTTTTTGAATAACACTTTGACCGCTGGATTTGTCAGAAAGACCATAGAGGAATAGCGTGACCTCATTTTCCAAAAAGAAGTTTTGCATGCCAAGTTCTTCGAAAATGATGTAACGCACTCTGTTCATTCAAAATCATTATTATTGACAGATCAAAGTCCATTCAAGCATGACAAAATATTTACCAAAAAATGAGCGAAATTTTGAATTTTTTTTTTTGCTTTTACCGTTTATAGTTAACACAAAATATGTTCAAACGTGTGACGACGCTGTGATTCACCAGTTCATGTAAAGCAGCTCCGGTCAGTATCAAAATATCCAAAGGTTCTTCCAAGGCAGCCTTCAAGGAATCATTGTGAACGTTATCGATAAAGCTCACTTTTGGTTTTGACGTATCTGTTTCAGATGCACACTTGATGGCACAGTTATCCAAAACGTTTTGTAGCATTGACTTTATAAACAATCCCTTTGCAGTTGACTCGCAAACTATTATTGCGGATGGTGCACCCCTTCTTTCCTACAAAATAATATTTAGCCAGAAAGACAAGGTTTTATTGTGTTTTCTATAAAATGCTTGCTTTGCTAATTGCTAATTTTCTATAACAAAACAATACTTTATTACGATATACATGTTTAAATTTATTCTTTGATTTGATTTGATGGCATACCTCATCAGTGACATGGAATCTATAATGCTGTTCAAGAACATGCGCCACGGCAAGAATTAGATAAGCTGTTCTTTTACCTCCATTTCTTGGCCCAGTAACGAAAAGATCAGCGCCAGATTCAAGTGCAAAGAGAATCCTTTCCTGAAGAGGTGCTAGAGTTTGGACTCCAAACAATTTCAGTATCTCCTTCAATGTATTCACCAATTGACTCATTATTTCCGGGAAATCTTTTGAGTCAGGTAAGACAAGTCCACGGACCAGGATTTGTCCTGGTATTTCAAGTGGGGATACAGCCATATTCATTAGTGCTGTTCCTTACTTCAAAAGTTTTAATAATTAGAAACTTGTATACTGTACAATATAGCACTTTGTTTTGTTTTTTTTAATAAAAGGACGCTATTTTGATTTCAACAAATAAATGCCTACATGACTGAGGGGACGGAATATTTTCATTCCAAACAATTCGTGCAGTGTTTTCTGACAAATAAATTTTAACTGATAACTCTGACTCTGGAGATATTATCATCACTCAGTATCAAAGCCATACTTTATTCCGCATCAAACTTTGTTATGTGAGTGAGGTATTAAATATGAAATTGTCAGTGAAGTATTTTTTAAATTAAAGATATAAATTTTACGTGTCATTACGGACGACAACGAAAACAAGAATATTGTATTCAAGTATAAAAAATCGACTACTGCACCGAAAAAAGGAGGTCACATATTTTGGCGTAGCATATTTACGTACATGGCACATGTCTTCACTGAAGACTGTTCAGTCGTAGCTTCTGATTTCCTTCCAGGAAAACATAACATCACCACGTATCATTCACCTTTATTCCTTAAAAAATAATGGGCAGTAAAATTTAACTACAGCACAAGGTGTCATGTGTCATATGTACATATCCATTACATACATTCAGTGCTTACTGTATTACAGTGGACAATGATGTATTGAATTGATACCCTGGCAAACCATGTTCCATGCAACATGCATAGTTTAACTCCGTTAAAATGTTATTTATCAATAAGAAGAATTGTAATTTACAGAGGTAGTAGGAATATAAATAATCTATAAATTTAAAGCTAACTTGAATATAGAGCAATGTTCTTAGCCAAACTTTTCTATGTAGTAAGTTTGTTTTAACCCACAGTATGCTTACGGGTTGTAAGATATCTTCCCCCACTACTAGCAATTAAATTAAATTGTTCAAATTTTTGCTTCACATGACTGAACTCACTGAACCATCTCATTATATTACACATGCATGCATGATGTACGCAATTATTTGTTCTTATACAATTTATTCTTTTTATGGAAAATTATTTGCCGTCTGGTCACTTCCGGTTTGACATTAAAACCGCCATAATTTACAAAACCGCCTGTAATACATAAAAGTTTACCTAATGCATTCCAGATTTTACTTGTTGTACCATACGCATATTCATATTAGTCATCTCATCAGATTAACTGACTTGCACCATTTGTTTGTGAAATTGCATGCAATTTCGCGTTTGTATCCACCATAACTATTTACTTAAATCTGCTGTACTGCTGGGAGATTTGTTAACATTTTTTGCATGCGGAACAGTTGAAAGTATGATATACATGAGCCATTTTCAGTTCTCGTGTGTAGGTAGTGGAATAGCCGAAAACTTCTATAAACATAAATCCGGTGTGACAGCCTGCTGATATTTTCCTTTTAATTTAAAAACAACAACTTTTATATGCAACCAACCACAATGACAAGAGAAAACGCATCTTCCAAAAACCAGCTAGTGCATTTTATGTGATGTCATTGTTCATTCATGCGTACATTGTCATTAGCCTATATCCTTTTACTCATTCAGACATTCATCATCACTCAATATTACACATATTTATACCGCACTCGCAATAGTCGCAATCAACTATTATAAATAATCATTATTGCCACAGCTTTTGCAATTAGTGTTAAAAGGGCATTTTTAGTCGTTTCGTAATAATTGCTCATTTTTTCTTTGACTTTTTATATATTATTAGCATTTACTGTTATATATTTTGCTTCTTTTTTACACCGCACTTACTACCACACACACCCCACCATGCATACGCAAAAGCAACTTATCTTCATAATATGTCATCTAAAGATGATGAACAGACCCACTTGCTCGAGCATCTCATTAGACTTCGACTAGACGTGTAAAGAAACTTTTGAAAATAAGGAGCAGAGTCATCTTCTTGTGTAGCCACACTTCGCGGCAGGGCGTCCGTCAACGAGTGGGTGCATTAATCATCTCAAACATCCAGTAAATTCCTTTTTATATACTTGCCCATATAATAATCATCAGCACTGTCGTCTATGCATATAGTGTGGTCATCATCCTGTTCGAAAGGGAAATCAAAAAAATATTTTACTGCAAGGAAGTTTAAAAAAAAACATTACAATTTTAAAAAGTTGTCTGTCCGTCTGTTGTGCACAAATAAAAATATAATCCCTTTATACTTTCATAAATTTCGTCTTCATACTTCCATAATACCTATGTGTTTTATCTGTATCATTTTTGTACCTGTATGTTTTATCTGTACCATTTTTGTTTCAATGAAATTTAGCACAATATGTCAAGGAAATTAAGTTTTCCTTCGCTTTACCTTGTTTTCAGGTCAAAGTTCAGCAGCAATGTTACATATAATGAATCGTTTCAATAATAATGGCTGCAACATTGAAACTTTGCGGTTTTTAAAATACTTTTTCACTAACAACAGTGTAATAAAGGATACCACAACTTGCTTATTTTCATCATTTTATATTCAATTCAGATGCTTCATATTTACTGCCATATATAGCAGCACTTGTTACTTTGTTACATTCTTAATTTTTTCCCAAAAGTGAAAAACTTTTTGCCTTCTTTTGTGAACTACACAAGAAAAGTACATAATAATACCTACATGCAACAAGAGGATAATATCATATCACCATCATCCCCAGCATCATCATCGTATCATCTCACCCATAAAAATTTGTTCACTGTGCTAGTACTGCCATATTTACTACTCGCATCTCTCTCAAACTAAACAAAATCCTCAATCTCATCACTCAACGTACTTGACTTGCTTTTCAGAATGAGTTGACTGACCCAAAAGAACAACACAAGAACAGTGGCATTTTATGTAAAAAAAAAATATACCGACAACATTTTCATATATATTTATGTGGATTAATTGCCATGCACTATTTTATTGCCACATGTTATGAGGATAAGGATACAATTTATAATTTTCATATCATTCCAAGTTTTTTTTTTTTTTTGAAATATTGGGAAAAAGTATATAGTATGAGCAGAGGTTATAAGTACAGCATAGAGAGCATAAGATATAATGTGTCATATAGGTAGGTATAATGAATGAATGAATAAATATATATTAGACACATAAAAATAAATTGTACACAATTTTTATCAACAGACATTCTCAACAAGCGTGAAAACATGGGTTACTCTGATTTAAGACCATTCTGTATCACTTCATCATTTTTTTCCAAAGAGGAATACATTTTCTCTACTTATATGTACGACCCAAGAAGAGGAACCACTTATGTAAGTACAAGCGCATCATATCGTGTGCCAGTACACATAGGCCAATAATACTTATTGCAC
>JAHZNC010007174.1:0-11255 GCA_027744095.1 Zhuqinia jingwanae | reverse complement strand
AACTGCGGCTAATGTCGTCTGGTCACCTTTAGACTGCTGATGACATGATGCACCATCATGAAATCTCTGCATTCCAGAGGAAATCCATTAAGGACAAAGTGGCTACTTTCCAGTACCACGCATCACCACAATAAAATAACGTTACCTTAATGTAATGAATGAACAAGTTCTGAATCAGATTTACTTTTTTTCATGCATTCATTGCGAGTTTGTTTCATATGAACATACGTAATGATTTTTACCTTACTAATTAATTACCTTTCTTCTTAACTTCGACTTGTTAACCGGAATTTGTTTCCGACATCAAATTTTAAACAACGTAAATAGTGACGAAACGAATTGATGATCTAAATCAACAAATAGCTTATTATCCCAACCTCCTTTACTAAATCCTAAATACTTTCTTAGGTCAGCTTGTTAATGATTGATTTCAATCAAATTATATCCAACCGACCTTCCACTGAGCTATTCCACATTTGACATGCTTCTGTTTTTCTATAATAAATTGTTCCATACAAGCAAAATATTTTATCTATGTATAACCCAAGGTCCTCAACCAACGACGCATCCATGAACTATGTATAGGTATAGTGCTTCCATACTAGGTGTTTATTGTGGTAATTATGACGGGATGAACAAATATTACTACATGCCCTAAAACTTGCGGTTAACCGGCTGTGGTAATACCGCATAGCCATCATAGCTTTATTATTACCTTTTTTTACTTCTGTCTACTATATACCTGGATAAAACTCTGCTGAATGTTGTCAGGAAAAAAAACTATCAACCATGAAAAATATCTTCACATTGAAAGAAACAGTTCCCCACTCCAGTAATCCAAACATACTTGAAAATTTCAACCATATTTTTAAAGAGATTGGCTGGATGAACGACTCTGAATGAAAGGACATTGGGCTAGAGAGAGAAAAAAGTGACGAGAAAAGCGTAAACATATTGTTCTTGTTTCCAATTCCATTCAGCTCACTATCATTATTACCACAAAGCTAAACGATTCTTTTCATAAAATCTATCCCATCGGGTGATGAAAGAGGAAAGGTGTCTCTAATCCACACAAAATTCGCCATGCTTGTTCAAGCAAATAATACACACAAACTAGAAAAGGAGAAGAAGAGAGTAAGGCAAAAAAAAGTAGACAGGCAGGCAAGAGAGAAAAAAAGAGGGAGAGAGAGAGAAAGAGAATCGAGATGAAGATGAGTAGTGGGGAAACCAGAGAATAGCAGGGATCTGCCAGCTTTGTACATACGTTTATATGTACGTACCCACATAATAATAAACGATGGCATACCTTAGCATTGTATAAATGACATCAACATGAAACCACAAGCATGTAATTTCTGTCGTGTATTCAAAATTCAAAATGGTGGCGTGCTAAAAACTAAAAAAAAATGTTTCTTTTGACATGACATTGTCATGAAAAGAGATAAGTTCTATAAATTTCATGGATCGTATTTGTGGTCAGTCTCTAGTTTTGCGTGACTGGACTAAAGGCGAGGAGCGCGTGGGGATCGGATGTGATAAACTGCAATCATAATTTTCCTTCTTTTCTGCTGCTGCTACTGTTACATCTGCTAGCTGACAAATAAGAGGAACTCATGAAATAAGAGGCTCTCCTTTTTTCCACATAAAAGGCGATAAAGATGTAAAAAGTGAGAGAGTAAATTAGCCTTTGAGCCCAATGGCCCCCTTCAGACAGTCATTTAGTTAGAGTAATAAACTCAACAAGCATCACATCATCACACACAAAACAGCTACCACCACAGTCAGTAGAAAATAAGCAGAAGAGAGATATGATTTTTCTTTGCTCCTTTTGGTCTCTATGTTCTTGCCGTATGCTGCTGCTTCTATTATGCTGCCTTTCTCTCTCGTCTCCTCTCCTCTCCTCTGTTCTTGTGCCGACAAAAACTCGTAATATTCATGCAATAACCAGAAGAGGATAACACGTAATGCCATTACCATTTGTTTTGTGCAGAGTTTAGAGGCAATTTGTAGCAAACACGGTAGAAATGAAGAGGGGAGAGGTCTACAGACAGAGCTGGCGAACTACCAAGCTTTATTTTATTCGAAGCTCCACCTCACTCTTGGCTCTAACCATCTCCTCCTATTATAAAATAACTGCTTTGTCGGGTAGTAATGTGCAAGTGTGTGTATGTGTGTGTCGTGCATCTCTGCTCTGCTTGCTCTGATGTGATCATCATCATCATCATTGCCACTGTCGTCTTTTGCTCGCTCTTCACTCAACCAACACTACACAAAAAAGCATTGCGTTTATTGCCTCTTATTTTCTTACATAAACCTTGCTTTATTCTCAGCCACCTTTCCTGCCCTATCAAATAATGTGTTTGTGTCGAGTGTGGAATAACACATTGAATCATGCATCATTTTTTTCACTCGCTCTTTACAACACATAAAGCTTTTAAGCCACTTCTCCACTTATACTTACATACTTCGTCTTGGCTCACTCACTCTCATTCAAAACGCAATATTTGTTGGTTTGGATTGGATTTATGGAAACTTGACTAGCTGCATGGCTATTAGGCTCTCTCTATACACTTTCTCGAGAAAAGAGAACCACCGGCACACATGAAAAACGGTTGGAGAACAAAGTAACTTTTCTCAATCGCGTCTTGGATCTCTTTTGGAAATGGTAATACATTTTCTGTAAAGAGAGATAAAAAGTGGTTGTGGCTCACTAATGAATTGTGACAAAACCTTTCTCACCTGTAAAACAAAAATAAAAACATCACTGTCAACATAATCATTAGTTAGTGAAGAAATTGGCTTTTAACTGTACAAAATCTTGGGAAAAGTAGCAGTTTTTTTTTGTGTTTGTGTGACCTTCTGATCTGAGAACTACTCGACCTTTCTGAGTGGCTGGGTAAAATAAAATATAAAATTCTTGCCATATTTTTTCCCAATTTTTTTTTGTGAAAAAAAAACGTGAACATTGTGTAAAATCGTAATAACGCAATAATGGCTGTAGACAACAGTGGTACAAGCCCTGCAGTAGCAGAGCGTGAATCTGACCTATGTAGCACAAAATCCGGAGTAAAAGTTAGCCTTCCCAGTCCCGCAAATTCCTCCCCAAACTCCTCGTCATCACCCACTGCTGCTGCTGGGCTTACCCCACCATCCTCCTCCTCTGCTTCAGCTGCTGCAGTTGCTGCAGCGCAACTTGCCATAAACTCAGTAGTTTCTGCAGGCTCCCAACCCATTCATAGTATCGATGCCATTTTAGGTTTGAAAGCTGCAGCAGAAAGGAGCAGCCGTAATGACTCAAATCATTTGAATCATCACCACTTTCTCAGTAGTCACATGATGCTAAACGGCGGTGGTAGTGGTGGTGGTGGTGGTAGCAAGGGACGTAACAGTGCTAATAGTTCAGTGCTTGTTGGTGGTGGTAGTATCTATGTTCCCCCAGGTTGTCACAGTGGAGGTGATGGTAGTGAGAACAATTTTAGCGATAGTAGTGGCCCACCTTCCCTCTCCTCAGGAAGTGCAGACTATCATTACGAACAATTGCATCAGCAACAGCAACAACACCAGCAGCAGCAGCAGCAACATCATCACGAAAATAATTCTTCTTCTGGTGGCAGTGGAGGAATGGACTTTGGAGGAGATCATCACCGTCAAAACAGTGAAGCAGGAACAGGATCACAGTGCAACAGACGGGGTCTCAAGCGCAAAATCAAAGGGGAGCCCGTTTCAGGTACGTTATATAATACGTAGTATAAAATATAATAATACATACACATAAAACACAAACAAAAAATACTACACACAAGACTTCCTTGTCAGTGTGTCCGAGAGAAACGCTGCTGTGTGTGTGGTGTCCAGCAGAGATGGTCTCGATACTTTTAAATTAGTTTGGCTGGTATGCTTGTTCTGATCTAATAAGTTAGACTGATTGAGAAATTATTATTATATTATGTATATAATTATTAATCATGACATCAATAAAATCCACCTGCGGTCCGACTCACTTGACTGGTACTGGCATTTTTTCCATATATTTTATAATGTGAATAAGCACCATGCCATAACAGACTCCATACCCCCTGTGCTCCGTAATGAGCTGTTAATTAAAGATGCATTAATTAAGCTGATTGGAAAGAGGAAAATGGGAAAGAAGAAAAAACATAAAGAAGGGAATCAAGTCGGCGTGTGTCTGACTGACAATGAGTGAGTGAGTGACTGAACAGCAACACAAGCAGCAATTGAACAGACAACCAGATGTTTATCATCATTTTGATAAGAAGAAGAAGAAGAAGAAGTTACAACAATGATGATGAAAAAAAAAGTAGGAGGAATAATAATTCAGGTGGCATAATAATGATAATGGTAACACTGTGCGGCGGCGGCGTTAATACTGGCGGGGTAGGAAGGAACAAGCTATTATTTTTGTTATCCCGAAGGGATGCTAATGGCAGAAGTGGTAGTCAATCAGAAGCAATAATAGAGGCATTTTATCTTATCTTGATATAAAAAAAAGCACACACAGCACATTGTAAAGTAAAAGGCTACTACGTATACATCCATTTTTGGCAGCTAATAAAATTCAGTCAGAGTCATATTTTCCTAATGCATTGTTATAGATTAGATACACTGATTATATAATTTGTTGTGGCTCTTTATCAATTGGTGGCATCGAATAAAAATATTTTTACCTTTGGCTGTCAATTTACTGTTCCAGTCGACAAAAAGAGAAGAAAAAAACTAAGAAGAGAGAAAAGAGATTGCAGATACGAACACAAAGACACAGAAGGATTTAAAATATAAATACAAGATTCAAATTGAAGTTATAAGATTAAATATAGCGGATACATTGTACATACGCACTAGTTGAATCTTAATTACTATTACATATGCATTTGCACCAAATATGGCACATGAGATTATTTTATTAGAGAAATTAAATCTTTCACAAAAATATCATCATATCACATCATCATGCTTCTTGTCTTATGTAGTTCGTCCTTTTTCAATCTTATCTATGACCATTGTTTCTGTGACATAAATAATCCATGTTGCTTTGTTGCCGCTGAGGCTATATTATGTTTACGAAAAACTAAACTCTCAAGTGTTTTGCTTTTATATTAACGTAAAACTGACAACCAACAGAAGCCCCTGAGCAATATATATTTGAATATGGCATGGATCACTATGAATGTGGTCACTGTTGCATGAAAAAGGGAGAAAAGAGACAAGACTTTATTGTCAGTTCTATGTATAAATACATGCTATATTGTTTGTTGCGTTTACGTTGTGTGTCGGAGCAGAACGAAAATATTTGTAAAGCATTTGCATTTATGATTTGAGGAACATATATTATTGTACATTATTGATCAGGATCATTCCGTGGTCACACGCTTCATTTACCAGTAAAATGTAATGAGATGAGACACACTTCTTTGCGCCTTTTGCCATCATAAAACTGTCATTTTTGGTTGAGGATGAGTGAATCCAAAGTAAATTGTTTACATGGGCGCGTTTATGCAAAACACAAAAATTAACCATTATATTATATAAACTCAAGAGAAAAAAAACATTTATTTTTCGGGATTATTACACCTACCTAAAATGCTTGTTTTTTTCCATCCCATTCAACTGTGCATGTATTTTTTCTCCAAAATTTAAAAATTACATGTTCCAAAACAATATGTTTGTTTTCCTCTGCAAGGCTAATTTTATGTATGTACATATCATTTAGTTTAGTTTTGTCCTTGTGCCCGTGTAGGAAAAGGGAGTGTCAACCGTTTGAGAAAAAAAACGATTAGTCATGACATGCCACATATCTAGGCTATTATAAAGCATAAAAACCTACATAGCCATTTATCTATTTTTTTATTGTTTTATAAAGTACTGACAACCAATTATATTTTCAAAAAAAAAGAGAACGCGTGATACTAAGCTTTAAAAAAAACTTTGCAAAAGTAATTACATATCTCCTCCTCCTCTTATATTTCAGTCTAGTCAATATCAATAATTGAAATATTAAAAAAATATCTGTAAAGATAAGTATATAATTCAAAATTTACCTACAGGGAAATGAGTATTTAATGGCTTTAAAAAAAATTCAATATCACAATTTTTTATCTGGTTTTTTTTTATGAAATAATACACTTGAAAAACAAATATAATAAGGCCGTGTCGACGAATTAAATGGTGCAGTATGAATTTGTCGCTAACACGAAACCCGATTGAAATTACATATTATTTGTTTTTAGCAGCAGTAATAATAACACCTTATATAGTCAGGTTTTATTTTAGAGAACTGATATGATCTTACAGCACGATGTGGTGATGATGAACTAAAATGTTGTCTATTAAAATGTAATATTTGGTTTCCTCAGGTAGCAGCGAGAGCAAATAAACTTTGAAACAAATACGTAGTTTAGCTGTTACATTATACTCAGAAAATAGATGGACAGTTATAGATAGTCATAAAATATATAAAAATGATTTTGCTTGTTATTAATAATTTGTCATGAAACTAAAATAATACATGCACATTATATACTACTCTTACATTTCGTTCGTTCCACATAACATGCCAATTACTATTTTTTTGTAATATGGTTTATTATGAGTAAAACATGACGACAAGTGAGCATTAGATCACATTTCCGTGTCGCCATTTAGCAAGAAACGCTGTATAATATTATTAGGGATATTACTACTTTACTGGTGCACAAACACGATATTTGTCTTTTGCTATAGTTTGTTGTATTACCTATAGCTCCAGGCTATAAAAGTAAAGTAAATTGGTTTTGTTTGAACCATGCAAGCAAAAGAGGGGGAAGGAAGAAAGGAACAGAGAGAGAGAGAGAGAGAGAGAGAGCGAAAAAAAACAATTGAAAAATATAATTAAGATCCAGGACAGTGATAGGCTCTCCTCCTCACAACAACAAAAGCATATAATAAAGCAACAAATAGTTTCTTATTTTTTCTTAAAGTAACAGGGAGATAAATGCATATTATGTACTACAATAAAAATGTACAGTAAAAATGTGATGTAGATATATATACGTAATATGCAATGGAACATGTTTATTATTGCGTTTTGCGTCATATTTATCAACATCATCATCAGTCATTTTTACATGCATACATTACATTCATAATATTAGGTATGCATATTATATAAGCCATATAATGTAAGTAGTTTGTATATAAAAATGGTACAGTCTCGCATGCACTCGAAAAAAAAAATACAAATAGAAACTAAAAAAGGGAGAAAAATGCCACACACGCACTTGTGTAAAAATGAAAATGAACAAGTTGAAGGAGTACCGGAGAAAATAATACGGGAGAGGAGAACATGTCATTTAAAAACAAATAAAATCATGAGCGAAAAAAAGAAACCCTCGTGCTACTAGTGAAGTGTGTGTCGTGATGATGATGATGACGATGATATGAGAAAAAACAATAGTAAAATAATATTCGAATATGTAAAAAAAATCTTTGGTTTGTATATATTCAATGTTGATATTTTTGTATTCATTTTTTTGGTAGGAGACTGCACTGCAGACGAATCAGGAGATTACAGAGGTAACAGCGTCGGTAGTGGTTCCTCCATGGCCAAGCTCCGTGCAGCGAGTGCAAGTTCCGCAGCATCAGACACGTCATCTGACTTTGGTGGCGGTGATGATGGATTGCTAAACGGTTCAGTGGTGGATGATCCAGACGACGAGCATCTGGAGGAGAACAGTCCCATACCAAGCCCAGGTGGCGGGGGTAGTGCACACAGTGGAGGAGATGGGAATGACATTGGGGAACCAAAGAAAAAGCATAGAAGAAATAGAACCACTTTCACAACATATCAACTTCATGAGTTGGAACGGGCTTTTGAAAAGAGTCACTATCCCGTAAGAACAGGAGGACGAGTAGTAGTAGTGGTGTTTATATATAACCGTTTTTTCGGGGGGAAAATAACAGTAATTATACTAGAGTTAACTCGGTACATTTTTTTTTGTTGTATATTTTTTCCCAGGACGTGTATAGTCGGGAGGAGCTCGCGATGAAAGTCAATTTGCCAGAAGTTCGCGTTCAGGTACGAATTATTTTTCAATTTACCATATATTTTTTTCTCTTCTTCTATTTTTATACTTTTTGCAACCATTTCATCAAGATGATGATGACATGAACGATTCGTTCCTTTCGAAGAACAAATGAATTTGAAAAGTGAAAACGTCAAACTGGCGTGTATAATGTGATTTGCAAATTTGCTTTTTAATATTTAGATATTTTCATACCAAAAATATGCTCAAACATACATTCACATATCCTGATTTCTCGTTTGTTGTTGGTTGAACATATTTGTAATCCCTACTGTCGCTGTTTTTTGTGGTAGTTCATGCCAAACTGCTATATATCCAGAGAAAAATATCGAAAACTGGGAGTGGATTTACTACTCGTGCATTACTTGCAGTAATTTTTATTTGATTAAATAACATTTAAGAATAAAACAGGGAGGTCACCGCCAAATTGCCACTTTATTAATAGTTCCTCAAGGAAATCACGAACAAACAGTCTGGAAGGCATATTGTTTATATGTTCATATATACCTACCTATATGCATACATAGTATAAAAAATACATATATTATTATACCTACGTAAGTGATCTTGATAAGTATGCAGAACACACACAAACCAAGTCATTCCTTCATTTGAGCCCATTATTTTCTCATAAAAGGCGGACCCAACACACGCTCCTCTTAATTTTCTCTAAACTCCAGAGAGCACTACAGCTTTACCGCTACATACATATTTATAAAATACTACACCATCACTACCACCACCATCACCACCACTAGAGTATAATTTCTACAAAAAATATAATTCGTTTTTAATAAGACTGATTAAATGTTTTGGTTGTACGTGTGTGGCAGTAAAAAATAACAGTAATAATTGCACAACCCAATCCATGTACCATTTTAAATAATCTTTTCAAATGAAAAAAGTATATGCATACAAACATGACATAACATATATATATATGCATACAACATATGATGTAAGTATATACAGCTCTTTCACTGCAAACAGAAATTTGTACTTATTTATTATTATGTAGATTACTCTTAATTTTTATAATAATAGATATAGGGAATTAAAAAGCAAGTATACCTCTGTGGTGGGCTGCTGCAGTAGAGTGATTAGCCGTATTTAGCATTTAGCATGCAAGCCAAGTCCTCGTTTAAAAATACATAAAAATACCACTTACTTCATGAATCAAAAATGAAACGAGAATGAGAGAATGAAAACATTGAGAACAAACAAAAGTACCGCATTGAGTTGAGACGACTGCATCGCATATACATAACATGCATAGCTCATACACTTTACTACATATCATGATCATCAGGTTCGCCGCCGCCGACTTGTCTTAGAATACCCGATCCAATTTTTTGATTCTAATCCAAATCCTTTTTATTTCATTCATCTTAATTTGTTTAAAATCTAAAAAAAACAGAAAAAATGAAATTTGATTACTATCCCTTTTGACTGATAGAGTGATGATGATAGTGAATGTAAAAAAGCCTCATTGATCAAATCGTCTATGTAATAGTATCCACTTTTCTCGACTTGCATAAAAATTAAGGTTCCTCTTTCGAACAAGTTTGAGTGTGGGTAATTATTTAAAAAAGTAAATTGCATACCGGCTTCGAATATGATTTAGCATTTCAATACCAAATTATTCTTTTGGTGTTGGTGATGGTCACAAATGCACTCTGCATCTGCACTGTTACCAACGAGTAACAACAATCATTATGGTCATTGATATAAATATCGACACATCGCTGGGCAGACAGCCAAAGTTCCAAGTCTAGTCAAGTGGTTAGTTTAGTTAGCCTTGACATGACTAGCTTTTTGGTTAAAGAAAGAAAAGAAAAATTATTAGACGTTTTGTCTTATATTTCTCATTGTTGCGTAGAATTTTGTATATTTCTTATTCACATGCAAAGTCTGTTAAATGCAGTAGCATTCCATTTTTTTCTCTAGCTTATTAATCAAATTTCCATGTGGTGTGTGTGTGTGTGTATAAGTGTGTATGTGTGTTGTTTAATATATTGTTCCACCACACACCATCACCAACCACCATCATCACCATCAATATAATATGATTTTATTATTGGACACGACAACATCAGGTAAAAATAAAAAATAAAAGTTGGCAGGCAAGCAGAAACGATGCCAATAGTAATCATAAATAACACTCTGTAACGCAATATAACAACCGTAAAAAACAGTTTACGTTACGTTTCTGACATTTTTTATTGTTAGTATTATTGAGCTCATATTTAGCCACCACACCGCCAAGAAGCGACCACCGCGCCGCACCGATATGAGACTGGCTTTTTTTTTTAAACTTTAGCTGATATGGAAAGGGTTGAATGTACATAACATACACAACAATATTATGCACATATTTATTCACTCTCTGTACATATTTATGATGTAACACGGTAATCGCTATAATAAATATGTATGTACCTACTATACTAATATATTCAATGTTATTGTTGTAACACGGCACTATGCTATACCATTATAACTTGTACAACAACAGAAGTTAGTAGCTGTCATGCATGTTTAACTCTTTTTTTAGTTTTACATACAACATATAATATATATATATATTTATATATATATTATTTTTTGGGGCATTTTATTTTTAAGTTTTTTCCTTCCCTTTTCGTAAGTCGACCACCACCAAGCAGAGCAGCCTTCAGCAGCGGCTCTCACACACGCAATACCGCGTTTTTCTTGTACATATCTTTTGTACACTCTGACAAAAACAACCAGTCACTCAGCATCTGTGTATTAAATTACGATTGAGTTACGCCCAATTTACTTTTTTTTATACTTTTTTTAACTGGAAAATATTTATATAAAAAGTAGTGGCTCTCTCAATCTCAATTACATTTCTGGTGAAAATATACAATTTTTACACTCATTTCATGTACTTGTGTTGTACCTACATTGCATGGTAAATAGTGATGTCGGCGTAACGTGGTAGTTTTGAACCAGTTGTTATGTGATAGGATTTATTATAGTGAGTGGACGAATTGGACAGGTGAAAGAAAAATTTAAGTATATAATATTAAGAGAACACAAGGGTATACGATATGATGATGATGATGATGATAGTGTGTGAGGCGACAGCAATAACAAGCCTTGATAAACTACCATCAGGTTTTTGGGTAAAACAATAAATAAAAATCCTTTGTT
>JAHZNC010007173.1:0-35199 GCA_027744095.1 Zhuqinia jingwanae | reverse complement strand
TCTCAGAAATAAGAAATACGAGTGATTGCATGAATGATGATGATGCTCGTAGATTGGTTATCAGGTTTGTCATCATATCACAAAATAAAAAATAATTCTAGTGAAATGATTGACACAAACAATATTTAATTTTTAAATGTATTGAGATAATACTTTGTAATAATATCAATCAACCAGAAACTAAGGATCTGACGATGAATAAAAATATTTCGAAACCGGTCATCTAGAGGTTTCCAGTTGTAAACGTAAAAGCTCCCAAATCGTGTTATTTATCATATTAACAATACAAATTGATGAATAAAAATATTTCGAAACCGGTCATCTAGAGGTTTCCAGTTGTAAACGTAAAAGCTCCCAAATCGTGTTATTTATCATATTAACAATACAAATCTTTTTGCAAGGTTTATTTAAACATTAAATTATTACCTACTTACATGTGATGATTCTGATGATTAATATTTTGCAGAAAATTTTGAATGTTATGTAAATCAATGTCATGACATGAGTAATTTATGCGACACATTAAACAACGAAAATAAATGGTGCGTCGCAAGATATTTTCGGCGATTTGTGTTGTTTGTTCCAGCAGAAACTTTCATGTACCTGAGCTTTGCTTGTCCCTCTTTTAAAGTCCCATCTTCTTTGTTCTTGTATTTTACTCGTTGCTTGCAAGTTTGCAATGTTTCACATGTCCTGTTTAAACGCGTTTAGATTTCTCAAAATCGCAGCGCACAACGTTCATTGTGGGAATAAGAGAAAATTTTGTGTATTTTATGTTTTTGTGAGAACTTGCGGGTTAGTATTATGAATATTGATTGAGCTATAGTTTAACAGTTCGGGGATTAATTAAACAAGTCTTCATTGTCTCAATAGTGCAAATTGACGCGAAATTTTTGTAAGTTGAATTAATATTGAATTGGGTAACGTTAATTTGATGATGAACATTAACAAAATAATAACAAACTTGTTGTTTTAAAGATTGATATTAATATGAGGAGTGAATGTGCATCAAATTTAAATGCAACATGTGACTATTTTTGTCATGTTTTCTTCCGAATAGGACTGACTCCATGCCTCATAATGGCATCAGCATCTGGGGATATAGTTCTATTGGGCGCACCGGAGCAAGAAGTGATAGTATCACCACTGTCACAAGAGTTACTCGACGATTGGAAGACTAACAAATCGACCTATGGACACCAGCACTATATGAAGCATTTATTGAGTACTGGTCGACTTGCAGATGTGGCGTTTATCGTAAAGGACGAGGATGGCGACGACGAGACCGCGAAATTTTTTGTACATAAGTCGATTCTAAAATGCAAAACTAATCTTTTCTTCACGACATTCTGCACCGAAGAGAGCTCCCAAGCTAAAGAGGGACTTGCACTTGAGGAAATTGATCTGACCTCTACAAAAATTACAAGCAGGGTTTTCAAAGTGTTTTTGGAGGTAGTTTTAGAAGTTTCAAGGGTCTTATTCTTCACATCACATCCTGTTTGATGCTTTTTATCCGGGAATAATTTTGGTTTTTCTGTTCAGTCCCTTTATCTAGAGCAGGTATCACTTAATGTTGACAATGTAATGGAGTTGTACTGTTACATTGCACACAAGTATCAAGTCAACGATCTTAAAACCAAGTGCGAAGACTTTCTGGAAGCAAACATAGATAAAGAGAATGCACTTAAATGGTTTAACGCAGCCATGCTTCATGACATCAGCGGTGTAGTTTTAGATGCTTTGATGTCGTATATATGCAGGTGAAGCATTTATGTCAAAAGTTTGTGTCTGCATTTTAGTTGTTTCATTAATATTAATATTACCCTGTATCGTAAATTGTATTTATTACAGGCATGGGAAGTTCTTTATTGAAAAATCTGAATTCATGGAACTGAATCAAGATAATCTTGCAAAGGTATTTACCCATGAAAGATTTCGAAGTTCACCAATGAAATTATTGCGTTTTTGCCTGTGGTATGTGGCTGTTAAAATTTGTATCGTAATTTTAAAATTTTGATCTTATGGTTTTAATTGGAAATCATTTTCATTCTTTAGTGATCCATTCATTAAAATATTGATTAATTTATGCACATAGCTGGACAAAAAAACATTTTGGAGTGGAAAAACTTAGTAATAGTTTCGCTGAATTGGACAACCTGTTTCGTCAGGCACTGCGTATAAGTTTGGACTACCATCTACCAAATTTAGCATCACTGATGTCGGAGGCAAGTTATAATGTTTTATATTTTGCGATAATTAATTTATCATTTCTCTTGAATAGAATCTGTAATAAAAAATTTCCACTTAAATCCCGTGTTTGCCCTTCATTTAGAATTTTTAATGTTTTTAAATATTTAATTAATCGTTGTATTAAAAAAAATCAGCAGGTATCCCCATTGAAATCGAAAGAAGTGCACGAAATAACCCGATTCCAAAGTAAAAATGTATCAAAACCGTGGATATATCGCCGCAATCGTGCTGACCGAATAAGGTAATATGAATAATCTGCATATTTTTGACTCAAGCTAAGGACATTAATTGTTTGTTTTTTAAGTTTCCGGGCTTCGGTGCCAATAATGCTCACTGGTATTGGATTGTATGGCAATCGCAATAGTGATCCCCCAGATGACAAACCAGATGAAATACCAGTAAAGCACGGAAAGTATGACATAGATATTAACGTCTATGTTCACGGGAAAAGTCACAAACAGGTCATGCACGCTTATCGTCGGGCTGGGGCAGACATGGATACGGTGACCTCAATTTACAACGTGAACTTTAATCCGAGGTACCTGTATCCTGATGAGTGGTACACACTTGCCGTGAGAATTGCTGTAAGTTTTCAACTTATATCTACTCGTCGTAAAAGTTCTGTACTGCCTTTGCATACTTACGTCATATTTATTTTTTAGGGCCCACCCAGTTATTACGGAGAATCTGGAATTACAGAAAAGTTAATACGATGTGGCGACATGCCCGTTGTCATTGAATTCAAAGAAGCCAGCAGTGCTGAGGAAGCAGCTAAACTTTCCAACGCTACCGGAGTTCCAATTGGTCAAATTCCAAAGCTTTATTTTAAGCTCGCTTCTCCAGGAGATGAGAAAGATGACGACGTGTTGGTCATCCCTAATTCAACGACGTAAATATGATTGATTATGATAAAATAAGGATAAATCAAATAATTTGTTACAATTCTTTATTGTTGGTAATAAACTTGACCAAACTATTGTCTTTTACATGATTAATCGAAAATTAGTGCGGTTTACTTGACTAATAAATTTACAAAAATATCACTGAATAGAACACGTCGGGCTTAAAACGCAAACTAATATATATGTTTAAACGCACTAATGCACTTCACAAGTAACAAAACGTAATTTACTGAATTATTATCGCTCTATCAATTAAACGATTCATCCAACAGTTGATCTAATAAACCCTGGTCGTTTTCTAATTCTCTGTATTCATCGTCATCGACAGATACTTCTACATCTTGGCTCATCAAAATATAATCATCCATAGTAGTTTGTGTTGGATTTCTTTGTATCAGAGCAGTTGCATTTGCTTCTGCAAAGTTATCTTTAGTTAAGCCTGCTTTGTTGAGCACTTCCAACTTTTCTTGTACCATACGCCACAACACGTCGTCTGCAGTTCCACCGGCCACCAGATATTCCACTAGGACACTGTCAACTTGACCGATTCTGTGCGCTCTGTCTTCGGCTTGAACTAAAATCTGAAAATTAAAGATGATTAGTTAAGCTTTGTGTATGCATAAGGGGTAAGGCAGATAACTGCAAGGTTTTTGTAAATTAAACGTACTCCTGGATTCCAGTAAAGTTCCGAAAAGATTACGAGATTAGCAGCAGTCAAAGTAATACCCGAATTCGCTGCAGTTATTGAAAGTAACGCAACGAGAACATCATCACGATGCTGAAAAATATCCACTGCTAACTGGCGATCTTCTGCGCTGGTTGAACCGTCAATTTTCATGTAACTAGTGAAAACAGAGAGCACTGATTAAATTTGATAACCAATGAAATAGCGCCACAACAATTAATAAACGATAATTCTTTGACATACGGTGTTTTCGTTTTTTCTAGCATTGCGCTAATTCCCTCCATCATACACTTGTGATGTGCGAAGCAAATGAATTTTTTCCCGTCTTCGATCAGTTCCTTAAGATATGCCCTGTTAAGATAGAGTAAAGTTGAAAGAAGTTAATAATTTAATAAAATATAAAAGTATTACAATACAAAAAATAAATACAATACAATACAGTAAACAATTTTTACTTACGTGACTGCGTCTAATTTGGCCATAGCCGTTTCCGAGTAATATTCCAGTAGCTTTCCTCGTCGTTCCATGGACTTCAAACGAGTGACAGCATTGAATGCTGCAGCAGTAGCCTTCAGAGATTTGTTGTTCTTCGTGCGAACCAAAGCAGCATCTAATACCATCACTTTCCTAATCAAATAAAGATTACGGTATCAGTATCACCAAAACTAAAACTTACAACACGTAATATTTTTGGAAATTGACAAAAATGTATTAATGCGTAAAGCTGCTACCTGAGTTTCGACGGTAGCTGCTGCAGTACATCAGATTTCAGTCTTCTGATCATGATAGTTTCCCTCAGAAAGAGTTGCAATTCCTCCATGTTTGAGGATCCACTGAAGTCCCACCCCCATGCATTCTTCTTTCCACTACAGTACCGGACACCAAAGTCATTGATCCTGGCGAGGACAAAAAATAAAGCTCATTAGCCTATTAGGACGTGTATAGAAAAAAAACTTGTACTTTTAATATAAAATTTTAAGAATCCTTACGATGGAAATAAATTGCGGTCTACGGCAGTTATCTGAGTGAATAATTCAATTGGCCGCGATAACGCAGGTGTTCCGCTAAGCAAAATCAATCTTTTGCAATTTTGCATTAATGGGATTGCAGCTTTTGTACGGGCAGTCTTTGGGTTCTTGAGGTGATGCGATTCATCCTGAAATCAAAATACAATGACAGTGAATAGTGTGTATTGTATCATATACGAATGAATTGTAATTGTACACAGTATTTCTTCATACCATTATAATAACACCGCAGGATACAAAGTCTTCGGATCGTTTCCCAAGCATATCGTAACTAGTTATAAGGACCTTTGCATTGTCTACACTATCCTTCCCCGTCTCAATCACAGATATTGATCCCGCAGAGACTGATGGCAACCACTTCCAAATGGAATCTCGCCAAGCGTATCTACAGCAAACCATGCAATTAATTGTGCTTCACAATCCTTCATAATTTTTAATAATAAATGATTTGAGATAATTATATATAAACATTATAAGTTTTTTACCTCATTGAAGAAGGGCAAACAATTAGTAAAGGCCATTCACGGTAGTAAAAGTGAGCGATTCCTAATGCTTGAATTGATTTCCCCAATCCCATGTCATCGCTGATTAAACATCTTCCTTTCCTATTGAGTCCAAAATAAACACCCTCAGTCTGAAATGGCATTAAAGCACTGATCAAAACCTGATCAATTCCATTTAAATCCACTGGTGGTATATTACGAGGTACACCTGGCCGAACGTTTCTGAAAACCTTTAACAAAAGAACATACAACTTATTAGGTTGGATCATTTGCTATTATCCGTCGTAACTCGATAGATATTAAATACAAAACAGTAGTTCAAGTACGTATCAAGCCTTGACATGAGAATACTTACTCTGAGTACATATGAAGGTAGTGGTCCTACCGAAACCATTGGTCGAAGAGGTTCAACTGCAGTAATTAGTTTGGAATGTTCCGAAATTGGAAATGTCCATTTTTTGGTATTCGCATCTTTAACATAAAATAGATTCGCATCTTAAACACAAACGCATCCAAAACTAGTATTAGAAACCATATAAAAAGTTTTCCAAAATCAATTTACCATACTGATGACCATTAATTGTTCGGAAAATAGCGAGTAACTGTTGCTGATATCCAATATCGACCATAAATTTGTCTCGTGCAACCATTACACACGAACCCGCAATCGTTTTCCCCGCGAAAAATGAAGAAGAGAACTGCGGCTGCGGCTGAGCCAACTTTAGTAATTGAGAATATAAGCATAAAATTAGTTACATAATATTTCAAAACATCTCAACTTGGGTTTCAATATTCAGAGACATGGTTTATCATTCAACATATTTTTCATGGTTATCCGCTCACTTACAGGCTTGCTGGTGGTGTTAGTGGTAGTTCCAACTACTCCAATTTTGTTACTCTCATTGTAGGAATCGGCGGCACGAAAGACTTTTGCTCCATTACTGCTGCTATCTGAAATATGCCGATTAGCTGAATACATTGTAGATGCCGAAGGCGCGTTGGAATTAGTCTGAAAATTTGTTCCTCCTCTACCTCCTCCTGAAGGAGCTGTAATGTTTCCTGGACCTTCCCCAGTGACATTTCTTGCTGCTGCGGCTGCACGTTTTTGTAACGCCTTTAGCCGATTCTCTTCCATTCGCCGCCGTTGTTCGTCCGTTAAACTACTCATCGCGTTGGCGTCTGTGCTTAATCTGTTTGATTAAGTGCAAAAAGTTTGTTTACACTATTTACACTTGTAGTTCTTGCTGTTTGTTTTGTTGAGAAGAATTGAGATTCAATGATTTTCATGCATTCACTTCACCATTTGTATGAAATGAAGTATGATTCTTGAACGTTTGATCTAATAGAAACTTTTTTGAACGTTATACATAAATTACGTAATGTCTAACTGTCTAAAACGATAAGTGAACCAGCAAACCATTAACAAGGAGTGTATTTACGTGCGTTCAAAACATTAATGCACTCCAAAGTTTACTGGTCTTGTCAACAGGTGCTCAATTCCATACAAAATACAAACAAGCTGATACACAAAGGTTTCACAATAACACGCCTTTTCCCGGTGAGATGTATTGACTCAATGACTGCCAATGGCAGTCTGCCATGCACATCTACAGATTTATCTGCATTGTAGATTCTGCAAAGCTGCATGCATCCAGCCGAGTTATCAAACAAATACAAAGCAACCCCAACTTCAAAACTGCAAATTCAATTATGAATCATGATTGTTAAACAACAACACAACTATACTATGATGTACCTTTTCAAGATGAAGTTATGCGAAAATTGATAAATGGTCATAATTATTAATCAAGGTACGTTCACAATACAATATTATATTTTGATAGTATATTAAAATATTACTATTTTTTATAAAACAAAAATATTGACCCTTGTGGTATACATAAATACACTGGTGACTGGAGTTTTTCGGAATTTCGATTTCAACTCATGGATATTTTTTAAACTTGGCTGGTACGTTTAATAACATACATAAAAAATAAGTTACATACAATACATACAATAGTAAATTTTAATATTTGCTCTCTTCTTAAATGGATACTTTGACAAAACGTGGTACAAATAAAAGGATCATGATTATGAATACAATATTTCATAGTAATAATAATAATTAGTTTAGTTTCAATATTTGCAATCAAAATTAGTTAAGAAATGTTCATGTTCTATCTATGGTGGGCTGTACTGTTTGTCCACGACGGATTTCACCCCATCCGATTAACCTGAAATACACACAACAACATGAAAATATGAGTAATTATGCTAAAATATATTGTTAATATATATTAAGTCGATACATTTACAAAGAACGATATTTAAATATTTTGTGTATGCTTTTAAGTGGGGTTACCTCCAATGTTTTTCAACACGACGAGACAGGGCAATCTTCTCTCTCGTTTCTGTGCATACAGGGTTCGTGAGAGCGATCTTTGCCAAATCAGCCTTCACAGCATTTACTCTTCCACCAGTAGAGAGGGATCCAATGTTAACCATCAATACTTCACCCTTTGAAAGTTTTTGTACCTGTTTAGACGATGAAAAACGTAATTTTATTAAGAAATTTTCTTGAAGAACAAAATGCAAATTATAATCTCAGTGTTAAGCGAAGCAACATACCTTCGCAGCTTTTTTATCTCCTTCAGTACGGACGCCCAACAAACGTCTCAATAAATAATACGAAATTTCGATTTCCACAAAAATATCGGGCAGAGCACCTACTGATCCGAGAACTTGACCCACCATACGATCCGCACGACACAGAGTGGGGTCAATCATTGTTCCTACACCTGTAAAATTCATCATCAGCAAATTTTCATTATGACATGACATGTTTATTATACTTACTCAGTCAAGTTATTGAATAACTGTTATTCTCTATTTTAAACAAGCTATACTAACCAATAAGTCCACCAGGCACTGCAAACTGTAAATCGTTTTGCTCGGCGTACAGAGAAACAATACGGGAGAAAATTGGTCTGCAAGTGAGCATTCCGTCGTCATCTTTTGAGACAAGTCCAGGCCTGACCTCGATTTCTTGTCCGACCTGTTACCATAATGAGAAGATAATAATAATGGCACATTTACAAATTATCCTATCATCTTATTTGCAAGTTCTTACCTTCAAAACTCCTTTCAGCAAGGAGCCACCTGCAACTCCACCTTTCAAATCCTCAACTTCTGATCCTGGTTTGTTTACGTCAAATGATCTAATAATAATCAGTCGAGGTTCTGAAGTGAAATCCCGAACAGGAATGGGGATCTTATTAGTTATGTATTCGCAGAGCACTTCGATGTTGTACTTCAACTGTGCAGAAATGGGAATGACTGGAGCCTTTTCAGCGACCGTTCCTGTAAAATACAAAAAGTAAATAATTATAGAGAAAAATAAGCATTCGAAATGTATAACATTTTCAACATTTTTAAACAAATCGATGCATAATTGATCATATTTCTCAAAGTACATTGCAATTATATAAAAATTAATTAATTTAAAGAATAATGTCATATTATTATGATGCATGATATATACCATACCAAGCTTGATGGTGATGTTTCTTTCCAGTTCATTTTTAAAGCGGACAGTCTGTACACCAGAAATAGCTTTTACAACGGTAGATTTACCGTGAGCTACATGGCCAATTGTTCCAATATTAATAGTAGCCTGTCTACTAATAACCTCAGGTGACAGAGGGTTAAGTTTTTTTACGTCCTGTCAAGAAACAATAAACAATCACCAAAATATTAAAATCAGTCAAATTTAATGCCTCGTACAATTAAATATGCAGCAAAGCAACAAAGAGCTCTTGATTAAACAAAGCTGATTGCAAGAGAAGCATAATTAACCTCTTTGTTGTATTTTAAACTTCATTGATTATTAGAGGCATTGTTATTGATTTTTTTCAAAACTTCAAGTCTACAAAGTAGACTGAAGGCATTTAAACATTCATAAGTCGACGATTTAGCACTTCCCACATCCCCAGTCCAATTAAAGACAAGGATTAATTATAAAGTTGTCAAGATTATCAAAATCTTTCCCCATCATCATTATCATAACATCAATGCTTATCCATCCCAACAAAAGACGTAAACTATTCCATCACTTGAAATGCATAAACATTTTGGCTGATGCAATACCCTCCATATGCCATTTATGCACAAATAACATAACCTCACTGAAATCAGCAGCCTTTTCCTACCGGCACAATCAACCAACCTAGAAATTGTGTTTAAAAAATGCTTACCAAAGTGGCTAAATCCTGTTTAGCTAAATGGGGTTGACCCATAGTTTTCACTGCCACAGTTTCTGACATCTTTAATCAGTTTTTTGTAATGAGATTACTTTTAATTGAAGCACTGAACACTTTCAAATAAACTTTGTAAATGGTACTACTGTACAACAGTGTTAAAAAAAAGGTTTCCTTTCACAAAAGCTCACTCGCTACTCACTTGCTCAAAATATGCTCTCAGATTCAGGCACAATAAGATACACCTCGGCTACATAATGTACTACTCAATGAGAAGCTGCAGATACCGTGGCCGTGGCATGAAGCTTGGTAGGTATTCTAGGTATGTGTATTTCATGTAACTCGTTGCTGTCAATATCCCTGTTTCTCGAAGTCGGTACAAGATAGCGTTCACTGTACCACTTCTTTTGATTTGTTGATTGTTGTCTCCGATGATGATGATATTATGATGATGATATCATCATGATATCATGATGATTGAGAATTTTTGTCAAGAAAAATACCTAAACCCAAGTCCACGCATAGGTACCTATTAGAAATTTTTGGGTGGGGCAACGGGAGATATGAAATATTCCGAACGATATGAGGAAAATGGGCCTTTGAAATAGGCATAAATTGTGGGCAATCATGTTATTATTTATTATGTTGATTGTTAATAATTTTTGAGATTTCGTCATGATTTGTAGTTGTGATATTAGCATTGGCCCGTTCTAATTAGAAGAAAGTGTTTTATGTACACGCAGGAGGAAATGAGAGATTAAACACTTGAAGGATAATTTTTTAATGATTTATTGGTATTTTATTACGAATACGTATTTTAATTTGCGCCTTCGTGTTTAGTGTGAACAGTAGTATTTATTAAATGAAGTAGGACTCAAATTGGGGGGATGAAAATTAAACGATTATGCCCGTACTCGATTATGTTGGGGTAGGAGTGCCGATATAAATAACTATGTGCATTATTATGTGTGGTTTTCAGTTGCAGCATTGAATGTCCACCTGTCCAGTTCCCCGATTACCACACATTTTGTAGGACTCCAAAAAGGTTCCAGACGCGCACGTCATCTGGCTAGTAATTGGAAGTTTTTTGCAACCTGACCATTTGCAACTACTTTTTTGTCGAGTTTCCCTTATTTGCTGTGGGGATGAAAGGAGCTCACTTTCTTCCTCGTCATTTTTCATCAAGTTTTCAGGATATGAATCGTCTACAACGTATTAATATGTGTATTTACAATATTTTGAGTGCCCACAGGTTTAACAAATTTTAACATCGAAGATTGTTATTTTCGTACCTTGATTATCTTCCCACACATTGGGTTCCTCGTTCAATGTTCCCTCATAAGACAGGTCTTCATCGTAAAAGTTTGATTCAGGTAAAGTGTAGGCGTTTGCAGACCACAATACAACGCAGAAAATAGTTAAAACGAAGATTTTCATGATGACCGGAGAAAAGATAGAGATGTGAGTAAAATAACTAGTTTGTATGAAATTAAAATTTTAACTTTAAAGGAATATTTTTGTGTCCTCCAAGTGGCTAAAACAAGTTCGCGAGGACAAGGACAAAATGGTCACAAATAAAAAAACTATATGGGAATTTGTGACTTCATTTCTTCCTCAACTACCGGAAGTATGCGGTTTTGCACCCAAAATAAATTGCATGCCTATTCATGCCTGTGCGTGTCAAAATAATGTAACACACCACCACCACTACTTGTAAGTATCTGTAAATCATGTGGATGACAAAGTAAAATGTACGTCAAAACTTTTCATTGATAAAGTTTTTATTTATTTTTAAATATAAAATACAGGCGTTTATCATACATCCGTATATGTTAATATTTTTCAATGTTGGCGATAGTACGTAAAAGTGCAGCGTATGCATGAGATGTAAGTTGTAAATGTGGGTTCTGACAAGGCGTAAAGCGAGAATTTATTAATACATTAGTTCATTAACTGTTATAGTTTATAAATGTTAGGAATATTATTAAAATAAAATTTTATAATTCGGCCCATCATGTGCCATTGGGAGACAAGTAAATTATATTATTGCCCCTGTTTTCGGTTTGTAGGGAATAATGCACGGCAGGCAGTATTTACTTGCGAAAGCATTTTTTTTTGCTGTGGAAGTAGTACACATCTGCAATTCTTGAAAGCAAAATCACCCAGTGTTTTGGCATTTTTCATAATATATGGTTTCACTTTATATATTTTTTTTGCATAAAGTTCCTCTATGATTTCCATTTTTGAAAGTACTAAGCTATATCAAGCACAGCGAAATGATCTTTGTGACTTTACGTCATCCTTCCAAGGATTTTGGGCTGTGATTGTAATCGTGAGCATCAACCGGCCATGTACAAAAATAGCAAAAAATTATGGCGCTGCTGTTGCGTAATACATATAGGATCTCGGCACTGACCAATACTCTTTTTTTTATCCAGGGACCTTTGTTTCTTACAATGGCCTGTAATGCCGTTTTCCCATTGTAAAATGGCACACATACGCATGTCGTTTGGCTTTACGTACGCAGTATTTTTTATATTTTCGCATAATGACTGAGGGATATTCTCTCCCGGCAGGATTCCCAATTGGAGTATTACATATACACAGTATACCTCAGTTGAAATAATAACTGTAAAACTACATGGAATGCAAGCATGCCGGCTCAAAAGGGCTCTCACTGGAATGATACCACCAATTTTCCAAATCCCTTGCAGACGGGCTCTGCTCATAAGTTGCATTAGCAGGCATCTTCCACAACTTTTCACAGAGCGAGCACCATGCATCCTCAAAATAGTAGACGTCATGCACCATGTATGACTTTCTCCACTCAAAATATTTTGAATATTCCTCAGGATTGCTGTCCAAAAACAAGAGGTAGTCTGCGAGCTTCTTTGGAGATTCAAATGATCTTGCATCAATGTAAGAGCTTTTCGGGGACACTTTAGCGTAATCACCATATCCGAATACGACAGGCACCATTCCAAAACGCAAAGCATTGTAAAACTTTTCAGTGATGTAGTCCGTGCACAGTGAGTTTTCGAACGCGAGGTAAAATTTATACTTTGGACCAATGGCTTTGTAACATGATAGCGGATCTTCACAGATTCCATTAAAAGCGGTACAGTTGAGTGTGCCACATTTTCCATAAATGTCTACAGGAATGTAGTGTTTGAGCTCCTCCACAAACTCCTTCCTCCCACTTGGCTGATATTGGCAATTCGAAACCACCCAAGCAGCTAACTTCCTTCCATGACTGAAATCATAATACAAATTTTTTTATCCCATATTTTTCTCTCCTTCCGCTTCTGCTCACCATAATATGTGTATATCTGTATTTTCATTTTCCCTTTGCAAACAAACACCAAAATAATGTCCGCACGACTACAAACCAAAAAAAATGTAGAAACATATTTTCCACACAAAGTATTTGTGTGTATTTACATACCTATATATATTCGTTACGTCTGCAATAGATTACACATACACATTGCAAACATTTTCGTGCTGGGAATATAATATTTTTTGCCCGGTTTGATGATGATGATCGCAACAACCATCACAATGATCATTCCCCAATGGGTTTTTTCCTCCAACTTTATCCCCCTTCAGTTTTCACCAAGAAAAAACCAAACCGCAATAATATAATGCAGCGCAAAAAAACTTACATCATGGACTTTGTAATATTCGGTGGAAATGAATCTCCGGCTGCAGCAATCCCAGATTTCTCCATTCCTCTGGAAATCAGACGACCGTATGGTATATAAACATCAGAGTCCTTCCGGTAGGTCATCGTCCAGTTGAACAGACCTTCGAATGGTTTGAGATTTACCCATGTATGAACCGGAGGATTCATCATGTTAAATACCCAAAATTGGCGATGCATTCGAAATTCGGGTATATCCTCCTTTTCGTCCGTGAGACCAGACCAGATTGATTCCCAACTATGTACATAGATTTGCGCCCAATAAAATGGTAATATAACCCTCAGCATATTTATTTTATACAGATATTTATATGTTATATCGAGTTGTACGTCTGTAATGAAAATCTGGATTTTGCTCGACAACTTTATGTGCTGAGATATGAGATGATGATGATGATGAAAGATTGCAAAATGTAAATAGGTTATAAAGGCTTACATGGTTTTCTTTTTCAGCTGCAAATTCATACAATCGAACACAACCGCATCAGCAATTTCAAAATAGCTCCTATCTGTGGTGAAATCACATTTGTACGGACAGTTTCGAAGTTGTTTTGACTTGAGACAGAAGGCACGAAGACCCTCTCCCTCCTCGCGTAGCAAAGAGGTCCAAAATAAAATTTGACGGGGATACAGACGTTTGGCATTCTGAGCATCTTCAGTATCATAATCCTAAAAATGAATGTACAATCACAATATATGTATTATGTACACATAAATATGTATGCAGGTACATAGATTTTGCTGAGTGGAAAACTGACATGAATGATAAACAACAACAATAATAATTTCTTTGATTTCGCATCACAAAAAAATGTGACAGGAAATGCCAACAATAACTATCTTACAAACTCTCGCATGTCAGGTTTTATTTTTGTTTGCTCACCGCTAGTCTAACAATTGGTATTATATTTTTCTTCCTGTAGTACTCCTTCAGCCGAGGGCCCGAGTTTTCCAGTAGCGTATACGTAGCAAAGAAAATAAGGGTAACGATAAGGCCACAGGTAAGCCTACCATGTTGAGTTCTCAGTCTTTTCATACCCATCCAGTAGGATCTTGATCTACTCTTTAACTGTCTGATCAACCTCATTTTCTACCTTTTCCGCATGATTTATTTATTTGAATCATAAAAATATATCAGTAATTTTTTATTTGATCTCTTTCAAGACACTACGCAAATTATGTAACTTTTGTAAAACTTTTCAGGCACAAAAAATGGTGATGCTAGTAAACTTCCAATAAAACTCCCCTTCCTGTAAAGCATCAATGTATGTACGTACACTAGCATAAAGCTCAATAAGCTTGGTTATTTTTTTTGCAGCACAATATATCTTTGCCACGTTTTTTTAAAGGTTTCAAACTTTTTAATGTAATAAATTAGGATACAAGTTGTAGTGATTCGAAGCAGAAGCACCTGCGTATTTAACCTATCACATTCAAAATATTTCTACATTTTTCTTGTTTTTGATCTCCCAAAAAGTGGTGATGATACTGAGGTTGAAAGATACCATACCATGATAACTCACTGTTTTTTTACTAATTGACTGGTTACTTTTATGGATATATTGATACGTGTACAGAGCTTTTTATAAAGCATGCAAGCCTTTTACTCATAATCTATTCAATATTCAATCCTGCACAAAGAAACCAACTAAAAGATTATACACTACACTTCTTTAATTAACACCTTGCTTTTATTATTATTAGGTTTAGGTATTCGTTTATGTATACTGGCAATTATATTTGTAAGCTCAAGAAAAGCCAACTTTTTTTATTACAAAGAAGTAAATGGTACACAAATGTACATGTGCACTATCTCTCTTTCCGGTCCAATGCGTACTCTTTCACTTGTTCTCTCTGCAATACTCCCACTCACGCCACCACGCTCGCACACTTTTCCTTCTTCAGCAGACGAACAACAAAGACGGTTTGACTGACTAAATGGAAGTGAATGCCTGCAGTCAAGAAGCTCAGAGTTTTCTTTTGCTTTTCTCGGGTTGTATTCTTAATACCCGGTAGAGCAGAGCTCATTCTTAACAGACGACGAAAACACTTTGCGCTATCATTATATTGTTATATCGTCAACACTATCACCATCATAATAGCACAAACTATGTCTTTTGGACTTCCGACTCAACTTTCTTGCCGCTTTGGGAAGTAGTAACTTAAATTTAGTTTGCATTAGTTCATATCTATCACAATCACCAGAAGATTTTTTCACTCTACTTTTGCCATACACTCATGCCAAACATCCCCTTCTTCTGCCATTACTCTTCTGATTCTGGCTGATTGTGACTTGTGAGGAGTATTTATATATTTTTTTTTTACTTTTTGTTACTTTTCCAACCTACACAGCATATTACGGCTGTGTGCTGTGCTGTCAAAATACACAGTAGTTAACAATGAGGTGGTAGCAGAAGATGTAATAATATTATTATATAGCAATGGTATTATCATCCTCATCCCCGTCTTACACGACACGGAAAACTTGGTAGTTTCAGCATTTTTTTCACGATGCACATTCCTAGTTCTTCCTTCTTATCCCCATTTGCACTTATTTTCTTTTTATTATTACCCAACTGTAAAATCTTGAAGCACGTGCTAAAGTAGGAACAGGAGCAGCAGTAGCGCATGCAATAGAGCAACTTCAATAATAATAAGAATATTATAAAAAATATACACAACACTTCCTTCACTTGAGCCCGATCAACTTTGCACACGTTATTGCCCTTTTCTCTTTCCCAATATGAAAGACGAAGAAAGAGTGAGAAAAAAGAGAGGCAGTAGTGTTTGCGTTGAAACTATGAGCAAAGTTGGAAAAAAATTGGTGTTCAAACACAAACCCAGAGTGCTAGATTTTGTTTTCTTTCCTTTGAAAAAGTGTACAAATGATAATGATAACAACAACAATAAAAAGGCAGCAGTAATAATAATATAAATGCTGGAATAATGGAATTCAAGTATTATGGGTCGAGTGAGACTCTGACTACTCACCAGGCTTGTTGCCCTCTCTCTCTTCTTCTCTTTCACTTGTATGCTATTTCACTAATGCTTACCCTTTTTCCAACAGCAGCAGATGTACATGATACTCATGAAACTATTTTTTATTGAGATATCATGCATTTTATAGGTCTCCGATGCGGGCAAAAAAAGTATAAAAAAAACTGTCTTCTCCAGAAAACAGAGAGAGAAAGAGTGAGAGACGCGCGGCGAAAAATGCCCTGTGGGAAGTACACACACATACAATGAAGTGAGTAAAAGGCACTAAAAATAGTGGAAGTAGTAAGAAGTTTGAACCATTTTTTTTTGCTTTTGGGTGTTCATCTCAATCTTATGTGTGTCTAGGTTTTTGTTTCCTTTTGGCTTCAAAAGAGCACGAGTCTAATAATAATGATGTTATACAATATACATTTGTACAAATTTGCACTAAAAACCAGTGCCACTACATATATAGTACTGCCGCGTATCATACCGTTTGGTCTTCTGGTTGAAATTGGTTTGCTTTTGGTGTAATGTCCTTCCATGTATTTATGTATGTACACATGTGTGTGTTTTGTACAGGGAAAAAAATTCTCTTTGAGTTTTCTAAAAAGAAAGCCCGGTATTTTCTTCCACTACTGCTATGAGATCCCTCCTCAACTAGTAGAATCCTCCTGTTTCTTTTTTTTGTGTCCTTCTTGTTCATTTATTATGTTATCTTGTTAATTTTGTATCTCTTGTACTATCTTGTCCTGTCCGCACAAGTATATAAGTACATAAGTGGCTAAAAGGGAATATGGGATGTGTTGAAGAAACACAAGAAGAACGAAACGGAAGTCGCTACGATATATTACGACGTAACTTAACATTTGAGTTTGAGCTCAGTAGTGAACAACGTGGAAAAGGAATTGGACGAAAAAAACAAAACAAATGGGCAAACTATGTAAAGAATGCACTTTTTACGCCTGGTACGGAATATGTCTTTTGGCGTTATGAGGATAGACTTACTTTCACCACTAATGCCGCCAGTCTCTGCTTTATACCACTACACAACATACAAACTTGGCCCTATCAGAAGTAGAAAGAAAACACATATAAAAATATTGAATAGTTTTAGTATCACCAAGACCGGCACAGAACAAACACCATGTACCACCACGACCAGGATGCTTTTACTAGAAAAAAAAACGCACCCTGCCCGACCACCACCACCGCCACTACAGATATGCACCTATCTATACATAGTTGAGGACACACATTATTTTCTCGGCTAAAACAACCATATTCATTGGCACTGCAGATTTTTTAAGACTGGCCCTATCAGTAACACTTACATGTTTCCCTGATTATGATCGCTTTTGACTTTTCTCCTTTGCTTTTTTCTTTTTATTCTTTTTTTCTAACTGAAAACACTCCAAAGCGTCTTGATAATGATGCCGACAACGACGATCCCTTTGTGACTCCACAACTTGGCTGTTAGTTACGTCGTTTTCAAGAGAGAGGAAAAAAACTAGAGCACAAGTAAGTAGAAGGCGTGGAATAGCGATATATTATTCTTCATTGGTAAATGTCTGGTGTTGAACGACACACAAGAGGAACCTAAGGAAAAATCCAGAGAGCCGCTCTCATTCATGAGTAGGCAGTCATTTTGCCGGTATTAGTGCTGAGCTGCTGTATATAGTGATAGTACTAAGGAATAAATGGACGAGGCGGAGGAGGAAGTGAAAAAGGAAGACCCGATATATACTACTTGCTCTATTATTGCTCTTCTACTCCTCCGATGATAAACAGTGTGCTTTATTTTTTACGAGTTGTGCTCTCTTTGCCATCATGCATGCTACACTACATAATATGTGAAAATGTTCTCTCTCTCTTTTTTACCAAACACAACCAGACGTCGAATGATCTAAGTAATGTCATTTGGGAAAGGATTTTTATTTATGTGCAGACACAGGAGGAGAAGAGGGAGGAAGTTTACAAAATTTATAAAGCATGCAAGCAAAAATCCGTCTAAAATCGAGATGTGAATCGACTGACGATTGACAGACCAAAAGAGTTCCATCTACAGTTTCTGCTGCTGCTGCTACTTCTGCCGTGTGGATTTTTAGATGTTTCCTCAATTTCAAATGATAGTAAGTTTTATGATGCACGTTTGTTCTACACGCTGGATGACTGACTACAATGGCCTTCAAGACAGCTACCATTAAAAACAAACACAACCACGCAAAAAAAATTGAATGAGATATGGGCTGATCCGCAACCACGTTCAAAAAAGTATATATGTACCTGCAGCAAAACTAGAAAAGTTTACACAATTTTTAAAATGTTTTTTTTGTATATAATGCGCAGTAATATCTATGTAGAAATATAAATATTTTCCACTACTCATACTTTTTTTACTTTGGCAGTAAGTAAGTAAATATGTTTGTGGAGAAAAACGTTGGTGAATTTAAGATGAGACATAAAAAAACTGTAGAGCGAGAAGACCAAAAAAGCAGCAGAGAGAGAGAGAGAGAGAAAGGCTAGAAGTAGCCAACTCCAACAAACACCAGCTCCGTACAAAAATGCAGAAGAACCATACAACCTTGTATGTATGTTAAGCCATGAATATAAAAGAGGGCTATGAAACTATTTTTTCTTTTGGACTGATTGTCATGCGGAAACTTGGCTTAACCATGCATGGCATAACATTCAATCCGTCATTCTTCAAAGCATATTCTTCCTAGTCTTCCTCCTCCTCTGCTCATTTTTCGTTTTTACTATATGCAAACATTACATACATTCCCAACAGGCGAACAAGTAGAAAGTAGTATATATATCAGTGAATGTGGCATATATTATATGTATCTCCTTTGCATGCATGTTTATCTATTAAAGTATACCAAGTCCATGTGTGAGCCTTCTGCTGTCAGTATCAAGGCTTTCATATTCCCCCGCATATCACACAAAACATCACGGATTAAAAAAAAAACAGAAAAGAAAGGGGAATGAGTTGCCTGGAATAATAAAAGGTGAATATATTGCACACACCTTCTTCATCGCCGCGCGGTCTCACCGAGAAAGGAACACGAGTAGTGCTGAGCAGTAATATTGCTGCTGCTCTGACATTTTTAACGTATTCATATTTTTTTATACCCTCCCGCAGTACTTTTCTTTTCTGCATAAACAAAAGTAATTGCGGAGTAGAGAGAGTAATGCACACACGCACACACAATAATAATATCACCAAAAGGAACATTTGCTCTTTATGTTGCATGTTAAATTTGGTTGTTTATGGGCAAGTAAAGTTTGCTGCTTTTGTGTTGTATGTGTAAAAGTAAGTTAATGTGTATTAGTGTTTATTTACTTATATTATGCTGTGTTGTTGTTGTTGTTGTTGCAACTAAAGGTGTGGTGGAGTTTTCCTGGGAAAGGAAAAAATGGTTACGTACTATTTTGTAAATGTGTGCGCAATATCATGTATACAGATATTATTATTATGAGTCATGGATAACTACCTTTTTGTTATTTGCACAATAGTATAACTTCTCGTATGTAGTAATAGCACTTTCTTGCCTGCAAAATGTAGCATTTTTGCTGGGCCCATTGTTTTCACTTTTTTGTATACTTTAAGCCTTTTGACTTTATCCGCAAAAGTATAAGAAAAGTTTTATTAAGCATATCGAGAAGTAAAAGAAGAAAGGAAAAAACTGAAAAAAAAACTTTTCTTCTTCGCATTTTTTCCCTTTCGTGAACATAATATATGTACAAAAATATATGTGTGTGGGTTTTTACATTGCGTGATCTGCATTATGCATGCATATTATGTGAATGTGTGTTTGCTTCATATCATGTCATCATGATATGATGATGATATTGTTGTATTATAAAAAGAACATTTTGGTAGCTTGTTGGTCTTTTTGGTAAAAGTAAAAGAGAAGAAAAGCGTATAATAACAATAATAATATGCATATTTAGGCATATGTCGTTTACAATTCTGCCTTATCCTCGTAATTGCCATTTTTCATGCGAATTTATCACTACTCGTCTTTTTCCATAAATGGTATCCAGTCAGTACTAGTAAAGTAAGCAGTAAGGCGGAAAGCAAATAGGCAAGTAAATAGGCATATATATACCTATTTACTTGCCTATTTGCTTATATAAGCGGATGGTTATAAACTTACAACTTATGCTTTTTAGCGTAGTTTTTGTATCCATTTTGACTTGAGTGTGTTTATACTGCTATAGTGTCTAGCTGCTGTCTGTTTTTAGTACAATAGTCAAGTGAAGAATAGAAAAAACACACACAATACAAGAAGACGCCATAATGTCGCCGAAAAAAGATGTAGCCAGAAGAAACGCAATTTGGAAATAAAAACTATGCATGTATAAACATATTCAAAGTAGTATATAGTATTAATACTGAAACATAATATACAGTGTTGTAAGTTTATATGTACATATTAGGTAGGTATATAATATGTATAATGTTAGGCATGCATTTAATTCCGACAAACTACAAACCAGAGAGACATAACAAAACGCATACTACTGTTGGGTTTACTACACGTTCCATTTCCACCGCACTGACTACAGTGATAATATTATGGAAAAATGCATGCCTATGCATATTGCATACTTGACTTTGCGCACATAAAAAATACATGGAGAAAAAAAAACTGGAACTTGTGCCAATGTAATTTTATCGAAATAGGGTAACATGTAAAATGTGCATGTTTATAATATCATTATGGACGTACAATAACAAAGCTAAAGTACAAAGTGTACAACTGGGGAGGCAATTAAACCAGAAAAAATAAAGAAATAAAGTAGCAGTTATAGCGTTAAACAGATAAAGCGACACTCTTTTTTTGGTGATATGGGCCTATTATTTCATAGATTGGTACGACGAAGAAGAAATAAGAGAGAAAGGCAGAAAAACGTGTGGTACAACAACAACAACAAAAAGAACAACTGTGCAATCACATGTCCTTTTTTTCCCTCTGCTCACCCAACAATAAACAGACTGACATATTATACATTAGCCAAAAAAAGAGAGGAGTGTGCCATGCCATGTCTCGTATTACAAGTACAACAACAACGAAATAAAGAGCGAAAAAGGAATTATAGTCATCGTGAACATTAAACCGTGTGATTTGATCTTGGTTTTCTACACGAGAGGAAAGAGGCATCCAGTCAGAGTGAATGATGCAGATGCAACAAGAGCGCAGTAATTGCTGATTACCGTGTTGAAACGATTGATGAAAGGCAGAAAATGTAGTTGCATGTAGCAGCTCAGCAGTAGAGAGAGGAAAAGAGGAAGGAAGGAGTGGAATGTGTAATTTGATTATGTGTTTTTTTCCGTCTCATGTGTCGCCTTGTCCCGTTGCCGATAAGAGCCTTCCTGTGTATATGTATATACTTACATGTTCTTTGTCTTTAGCTGGTTCGACTCTGCTCTTTTTTTCCTTTTTTTTTGGCGTTTTGACACGAGGAGACATCCCATCATACCAATGATAATAATAATACCAGGGTACATTCATACTCTACTAAAAGAATGAGCAATTTGGTAAATTGGAGACAAACAGCTTTAATGAGCAACAGAAGTGGAATTTTATTAAAGGAAAAGGTGTACCAGTGTGTACAAAAAAATGAGATGAGACAGACAAGAGAAAAGAACAGGCGATGGTGGCAGCCGTTTGAATTATGTATTTCTGAATACTTTGCTGCTGCTGTTTGTTGTTCTTCAATCTGCAGTTTGTTAAGCTAGTGAATAACAACAAACACTTTTCAAATGACATGCACCTAAAAAAAGCAAACGCTTTGTAGATTGTTGTAAGATATATAATCTATCAAAATATATGAGCTATTTCTTATCATTAACTTTCAACTCATTTTTTTTTGGCCCTGACTTGATGGCTTTTGGCTCTGGAAGTGTGTCCGAATGTGTGTGCGTGCTTTGTGCTTTCTCTGGGAGTTAGTTCAAATAACAAAATGTCTTGTATTTCTTATGATTATATGTGTACATAAATAGCTATACGCCTTCTTTCTCTTTACTAGAACATACGTACTATATCGTTGCTTTTACGTTTACATACATACATTGGCAGGTCGTGTGTGAGAGTGAGGAGGCACAATGAGAGTTCAAGTTTCAATAATTCCCCTTCCTCGTATGATCTACAGGAAATCTAATTTTCTTTCTTCTCTCTGCGCCATTTCCACTCTTCCCTTGGTTGGATATAAGTATGCTAGCGAAGAGGAATAAGAAATTTCGTGATACTATTTTTAGTCAAAATTGAGCAGTATTCTAGGAATTTTAGTGGTATGCAAGGACTATTGCTATTACTACAATTTGCAATCATCAACAGAAATCATATCTGACTGAAAGTCAACTATATAAAAAAATTAACAGCCCCGTCACTGCTCCTATTTTCAAAACAAAACGTTAAAATGCAAGAGTTTCCACGAAAACAAGCGTAGGTAAGTCTAGTATCACCCAACTTCCAACAACCCGGAATGTATTTTTGACGTGTTTAAAGTGATTATATCGCAAAAAACTATTCCGTTTCGTGTTAATTTTCACTTTACCATCACTTTCACTTTTATTTAAATTTCTTTTTATGAATGAATAAAACTGTAACAACAATGTAGGTGGTGGTGTAGGTACATGCATAAATGGAAGATATAAAATGTGTGCGTTTCACATAAAATTTTATTTTTGTAATTCATTTAATACTTGTAAGGATTCATTTCATACAATAAAATTACATTACACAGATAATGTTCGTTTCAATTTGAATGTGCGTACGTGAGTGAATAATAATAATAATAATAGGAGCCAAACTGAAGTAAAGTGTATAGGTGTATATATTACAATGGAAATGACTCGCGCTGCTGCATACAATCTTGAATTAAATTATAGTTTCTCTATAAAATACAACCTACGAATGAGACCTCCGACCCCCACCAAAATATCCTTAAAACGGGCACTGGCACAAGACAAAACCGCGTGGACAATGCTAATCTTTACAAACTCATAAACCCAAGTGCATATTATTTATAATGTAACATCAAGCAATAATTTAAATTTAAATTCTAGAGTCATGTATCAATGTTAATTATTATAAAGATAATATATAATATGTATCATTCCTAATGCCTAACTTTTACCGCAAATTGTAGGGTAATAATGTTTAGCACTGCTGGGTATAATACACATCCTCTCGTAATATAATATTAATATAACATACCAAGATATAAAGAAGGTGACTCAATAATTTGAATTTCATACACTAACAGACTTTTTGTTAAGCATGAAAATAAGAGTTGGCAATGCTATTATTAAATACCTATTAATTATAGTAAACTACTACGTATAAGCTAGCAAAATATCAAATTGTAGGAAATACAACATTTGCTTGAGTGCAAGTGGCAGAGAAAATGGAATGACATTGAAGTTTACATAATAAATTAAGTTAGTACGCAGGGAAGACACATTAACCAAAATATTTTCTGCGACGGTGTTGTTTATTACAATATATGTAAGTACCTATAGTATTTATGTATTTATATAAATTTAATGTTAAAATTTAACTATAATACGCTGCAAATTAATTTTGCAAAAGAGTTCTTGGTTTTTAACTTTTGAAGCTGAAAAATGACATGAGGGATTTGATTCGTGGCGACTCGGTAGATAAGAGCGATCCCTTCTTAAAATCCGGGCTCCCCACAGGTTCCAAAATGAGTATCTCTCTGGCTTCTCTGATTAATTCGAGCACTTCAAAGAAATGCTTTTTACAGGATTTTCTCACAATTTCTTGATCCGTCTTGTCCACACATTCATTCGCTCTGGACAAACAAAGTGCTAAAAGTCCCTCGTGGAGATAGTAAAGTAAACGACCTGGGGAAAAAAAGCAACATAAAAATTTCAATAGGTTGATGTATCGATCGTGATCCAATTGGTTTCACTCTCGCTCACACACAATGTGAAAAAAATACACTGTTTGTAAGGTCTCATGTTTTATGTAATGGTATTGAGTGTAGTACAGCAACAAAATTAATTTTGCTTACCCCTGAACGTATTACAACCCGGGTAGACAACATCTATCACAGACAAGCAATTTCGGGACAGCTCTATCAATTTCTTTGCCATTGTAATCCGTTGCGCCCCATCAAATTTGTATAGAAACTTTTCAATCATTTTTATCAGTTCCACTTGCATTTCCACGACGAGATAGTGATTTCGATGGAGGACGGTCGTTTTATACTTTTCCAGCATGTCATCAAAGGCCTCCCAGTTGTGGGACATTGATAGCTGACTCCGTACCTCTTGAATGAGACTAGAAATCCAGGCAGCTCCAGTCATGCCACTATTCCCACTACTATCACAGCAATTCTTGTTGCAACGCCAGTCGGAATTTGGGTCTAGTGGGAACAATGGCAATAAATAGCCATTGTGACAGTCTAAATTTTTGCACTTGACTGCCGAAAAAAACGTGCCCAGCTCGTCTGGCATTGAGCACCTTCGGCAGGAGCAGGAAATGTAATATCTTTCCCGGAGGATCTCACTTCTTTCTAGGGTTCCAAGGGTGGGATCCACGTACGAGCTAGAGACGGGTTCACCTTCCGCAATATTTCTCGTTGCGATCACGGCGATAGTATAGCCTCGTCCGGGGGAAGAGTGTATGGTGTATCGTGTGTTGGGGAAACAGTCGTGGGATAAAAGGCTAGCATGGTAGAATAACAATGACGCGTACCTACCAAAGTAAGACAAAGAAAAACATAAGAGCAAGCTGGCATAATAAATTCGGCTTCATGATGGTCATTAAAAACAAAGTCTGAGTGTCTTGATTAAAAAAAATGAAAAGTTATGTCTTTTGTTTTGGGACAGGGTCATTGAGTACACATTTTGCATGCATTATGCATACGTACCAAGTACGAAGCATAATACGTGTGAACATGGTCATTCATTTCATTTTAATGTCGTATGTTCCTGTTTACCTTGCATTTTGGTTGGAGTTATTATTGTTGTTATTATTATTATTATTATTATAGTTGCTGCTACTGCTGAATTCAGGAGCATTGGCAGGGAAGGAATGAATAGCACTCACGCCAGCGACGTGATGCAACTCGTCAAAATCAAATTGGGTTAGATGACACTCCTGCTTAATAAATTTGTATAGGGCGATATCTGTGGTGACAGCACAGAAACTTTGTCTTCTGATCGACTCGCGAGATTCCAAGCTACGAATCAATGCCCATTTCTCTGGATGCTTCTCTTTCAGAAGCAACAGCCGCAATATCTTGATCTTCTCGTATTCCGCAGGATTTACCACTGGGCTCACTGGAGATTCTGCGAATATCTTACATTCTTCTTGGGCGTGATCAGGCATCTGCAAAATAAAATATTTCAATGTAACAGAGGAAATATAACTTCTTGTTCGTCATTAAAATACAACTTCATTTCATATTTTCATATAGCATTCGATTCAAATGAATAAACATGCTTCTAGACAAGTTGACTTTTTTTGCGAATGACTCGCTCAACTTCTTCACTGGTTGTCGACCTGTTTTTCATGCAATATACGTTTAAAACTAATGATGATGGTGTGATGTGAGATGAGACGAGATGACTAATTCGTAATGATGTATGCCTGCTCATGATCCACCTACATACAGTGGTAAAGCATATAGGATTTTAAGCTTAATTAAATATCTATTTGAAGTGGCCAATTTTGCGAATGCATGTACAATTTATGTGGAACTGTGTATTTTTCCAATCGAAAATTTAATGGATATGTGTGGATAGATATTATTTATACATTCATTATTATACAGAAATCCTGATGCAAGATCACGTATATATATGCAACGTAATCACGTGACACTATTCATAAAAGAAATTCATTTCCAATTTTTGCATACTCATTTAAAGAAAGATAAACTAGCAATACGTCAGCATTATGTTGTCACCTCACCTTTGTTTTCAAACAGCACGTTCCATTTTGTACCTACGTTAACATATTTGCTCAAATGTATTTACCGCCGAGTCACGCCTTTTGTATTATCCATCCATTCCAACATGACCAAAACATAAATTCAGACTTTGTTTTTTAGTTATTAAAGCAACTGCACTCCATTAATAGAAAATCAGGGATATAGGTATAATATTATACAAATATGACTTAAGTATAGGTATAATACATATTATATTTATGTATTTATGTACACATAATATGCATCCGCATCCAGATCTAAGATTTTGCAGGTATCATCATTGGTATGAAAATGGAAAAGTTGCTTAACGTTATGCTCAATCTTTTGAAACAGCAAGAAATGTTAGATGCACTCGTTTTTAGCTTGACATCAGCATCACCTTGATGCTTTTTTTATATTTTAGAGATGAGCAGGTAGCACAAACTGCGTGATGATTTGATCATAATTTTACCTATGCAATACTTTGTAAAAAAATAGAAGAGACGCAGAGCTGATATAAGATAAAAACATTACCTCATGGAGCTGGTGTACGTAATACGTACATATATATACCTACCTACATATTTAATATCTACTTATATCTATGCAAATAACAAATAATCATCATCACTACTCGTTGCCAGGACAGGGGCAAAGTGCAAAGTTCAGAACTAAGTTAGAGATGAAGAAATAACAATGCCATAACTTTTTTTTAGCTTTCAGCGTTGGCTTTTATCATACCAAATGAAGTTGCACAATAACCCATTTAATGTTTTATATTGTATGCTTATAAAAAGGAAGATCATTGCTCATAACTCAGAGATCGTAGCAATCGTAATAATACATTGAAATTGTCTATCCATATTTATCCATGTTTGAGTAAAGTAATCCATGTGATTGTGATTACCTGCGTGTTCATATTACATGTATAAAAAAGTGGTGCTCTATTGAAAAATCGTTATTTCTTATAAACTCCTTTAAAATTTCTTAATGGATATATCAGATTTGTGAATCTTGCACTTTGCCTCTAATTTGATAAAGTAATTTGATTCTCCCAATGCAATCTGAGAACGTATCTATACTTCTGCAGGAGTTTTATACTGTAAAATAAAAATAAAAATTACGTCATACTTAAACTGCACTGTGTCAGTAATCACGCGACTTTGGTTTGGTAGTCATCTTTCGCTGCTTCCGTTCACCTAACCCATCGTCAAGCAAACATATTTTTATTGACGACTATTAAATAAAGAAACAAACAAATGTTTTGCGTGACAAAATGTCTTGTATGTACACAAATTAGTTACAATAATTAAATATGTACACATACAGGTTGAATTAATTCTATGTGTTTACTTGAATGAAAATAAAAAAGGTTCAAATGATCAAAACACGGATATAAAAATGACCTCTTAACTCCCATCAGCCTGTGTGACTGCATTAATGTCACGTACGAAACAAATGTATGCACACATTTATGGTATAAATATGTGCATGAACATAAAGATGTTTGTGCATTTTTTATATGTGTATATATTATGTATCAATTCATCTTTTTAACCATCTAACCTCACCACTACTAATGCCTCTACACACATGAACTATGATGATAAAAGCAAAAAAAACAACATTTCCAAACAGACGCACACTCAGAGAAAGGATGATTATGATAAAAAGTAGGATAAGCAGTAAACTTTACATGGCGTGATGTGAACTGGGAGCCAATAATACTTTCTTTTTATGTGTTACATACTATTTATATATGGACTACATACATTTTAGCTTATTAAGGAGCTTCCGATGCACTTCGACTGAATTGAAGAAAAGATACAAAAAAACAGCAAACATGTTCTGCTGACTACACGAAACATGAGCTCGTCTCCTCTTCTTTCCTCACGAACTCTTCCAAGAAAAGTGAGATGAGGGAATGTCCAATAGTAAATTTACGTGCTTGTGCACTTGAAAAGTTACTAAAGTGCTATAAGATAGTGGACATAGTGGACAAAGTACATCAATTAGCTGAAATGTTTTTGTTATTGGCACTCTCACAAACCAAGTGAGAGGAGGAAAGTGTTGAAAAGGACAATCTTGGTTCAATCAACATACGTCTTGTGTCATGTCAGTGGGTGATAATGAGAATAATAAAATAACATATATCTGTTTGAGAAGAGATCTCTCTAACTTTATCTTCATTTTCCTCCCTCTTATGTTAATTAGTTTTGTTTTAGACTGGCACATAAATACACACATAGGTATATATGAGTAACTACCTAACGTAACACTATTTGTCATGTATCATACTATATTATATTGGTGTATATAGGCTTGTTTTCAGTTGTTAAGCAAAATTGATACATACATTTGAAAAGAACACTCCAGCAGCAGCATCGTATGCGCTAGCAACTACAAAGAAGGTCAAAGTTCCTGCTGTCAACTGTCATACGTTGTACTAATTTTCATGAGATGTTTTACAAAAATAAATGTACACAAATTGTGAAATGATGCTTTTATAATATTTACCTATACTATAATAATATACGTCGTATAAAATGTATTATACGTAGGTACATATATTTTTGTATAAATTGTAAATATTGGTACTGAAATGGGAAAAATATACGTATGTACATAATACGTCAATCAGTATTTTTTTGGATTGCTCTCATGCAAAAATATCTTTGTTATCTCCAAACTTGGAATATATTATGCGCGTACGCATGCATGAGCATTGAAAAGCCGCAAGATTCATGTATCTCGTGGTCAAAGGTTGATAGGTTGGCTTTTTATCACAGACAATTATGATGAAAGCACAGCAACAACAGCACTGGTGATGCTGATGTAAAGTAAAAAGCGGTTGGGTTTGCAGGGTGGTATGATGATGGTTGATGGCATTTGGAAATACTTAAAAATTGGAATAATTTGAGAATTATATTTTAAAAATTATCTGATCGAGACAATCATAATGGAATTAGCTAATTACTCTATTTGGATTCGGAAAAAATAGCCTGTTATAATTTGCAATATTATCCTATTTTTCGCAGCTACAGCGTACAGCTATACGTAACGTACTACATATTATGCTTTTATTATGTTGTAGTAATGCTACCAACTTTAACAAAGAGAAAGAGCGCGATGCAAGTAAAAATCAACAAACTTCCATCAGTAAATTTTAACCATTTGCAAATCGCCTATCAATTACCTGTCTTTCTTGATGATCTATACATAATGTTTATTTTTCATGATACTTACGTTTTCACACTCGAGTCCGCAAACCGGCCATCCGCATTTCGAACACCTGTACAAGGTCTGAATATTTTTATAACATCCCAGGCAAGTACTAAAGGAAAAAGCAACTCCATAAGGTCCCGTGACTAAAGGAGACTCTTGAAGAATTAGCTCTCCTTCTCTGATAGGCCTAGATGCTACCAAATGACGTCCACGATAGCTGTCAGATTGTATGACACATGGAAGTCTGGTAAAGGGGGTCTCCATGATAGACTTTTTTCTGGGTTTATTTATTACGTTGGCAGTGCACAAAAATACAGCAAATTAATGCGAGATGCGAAGCAAAAAATATTTTAATTCTTTTGGTAGAATTATTTTTATATAGTACGCACATGTATCAAATATCACAGTTTAACGAATTCACTGTTATACGGCACCAAAAATTTAACAAAGTAATTGATCCCTGTTATACTTGCAGTGTAGCACGACGGGTGGTAGTCCCATGTAACTTTTCTTCCGGTTGGTTGATGATGAAGCTGGACCATGTCCGTTGTAGTCACTTGCTTAGATCACAGTCAGATGAGTACATTTGTCAAAACTGTCATTAAAAGTCACTGCCACTTTTCCCAGCAACTCGATTCCAGAAAAGAACACTTAATGTTACCGAGTAGGACGAAGTGCAAACGTGTTATAAATTCACGACATGACAAAAGTCACAAAAAACCCATCATTATAATTACTAACCAATCAAATCAATTCATGTTCAACTTCAGCTGCTGGCTTGTTATACAGACTGTCTGATTATTAGTATGAAGCACGTAAAACATTTATATTATATAATACGTAATGACAACGACGGCAGATAACCGACAAGAGGAGGGAGGGCACATGCACTATTGCACTGATTACTTGTCAGTATTACTTTGTATGTAGGAGTCTCTGAGTCTAAATCTGAATATTATCATTATCGACAATTAGGTATTGGTGTATAGTCACATTCACATTATAGGAAGAATTTAACTGTATATACATTACATGTATGATCGCTGCAGACTGCAAAGCGCAGCGTTCCTGTTGCTTCTCTTTTTGGACACCTTTGATACCTTGTCTTGGTAGGTAGACAAGACAGACGAGATTGCAAACAGCACCACGGAAAAGGTAATGGAACTTTGGACGTAAAAGTTAGCTATCACGTGTTGATTGAATAACGCTGCCCATTTTCATATCATTTCACAACTTTTCAGGTGATCACGGATGAGGATGATCATCGGCTGTTGCTGCTGCACGAAAAAAGAAAGAAACAAAGTTTTAAAGATAAAAACGTTAAGTTAAAATAGGTAAAGTAAACCCATTATGTATTTACTACACGCAAGTGATGCACACAGCTTGCGTGGTGCATTTTTTGCTTGCATACATTTCATTGCATTTGTATGGGCTTCTTCGTCTTCAGACAGAGAGAGTTCAGAGTTTCATTCTGACTAAACAAAGTAAAACACTACTACGTCGTACATGCATACTACGTATTAAAGTGTGCACGCACAGGTGCAATATATAAATGCATCGTTATTTTTATTATCTGTATTACCTATTCCAACAACACATTATGGTAACAACAAAGAACCCAATTAGTGGCAAATGGGCATCGAGGTACACACGTATGTAGATGAACATTATGTAGGTATGTGCACTTTTTGTGGAAAAACACTGATTTATAATTAAAGTTTTGTCAAAATTTCCCCATTTTTGTTCGGTACACAAAATAGCATACTCGCCCACATATGTAGGTAGGTATATAAGTATAAGGTTGCCCCGATATTATCCAAATAACTCAATATATTATTCTACAGTTGTGGTCTATAAATGGAACTTGACATTTGGAATGTCGACCATGATTTTACGTATTTTGTCCTCGATCATAAACAACATGTAAATTTTAATTCTATCACACCACTTCAATGTAACGCCAATTCAACAATGAAAAAGTTATTTTTCTACCAACAAAAAAACATCATGTAAGTCATCATGTATTACAAATTGGTAACAAATGCAAGTGTTTAGTTTGAACTATGAGTTACCTATAATGACGATGATGCTGATGGCTGGTTGATGATATCAACCAGGTATGGGGGCGAACACGTTCAACTGATAGTAGGTAAACTGCCTTTTGTGAAACCACTTAGACTTCCTCCTTTCTCGATTGTGTGCTTTTTTTGTTCATTGATTATATGAGCGCCATCGAACCACACAGCCACTACTACTAGAATGCAATACGACAACTACTCAACTCATCCACTGATTCTTCTTGTCGTATGCTGCTGCTGCTCAAGTGTGAGCTCGCCGTGCAAAGGTCAGAGTACAGGTGACAAAGAAGCTAAAAAATGTGTCACGTCGTTTTCATGATAAAGCTTTTCTATTTGAATTACATATAATATGTTTGTTTACTGTCAAAAACCGTGAATGCACAATATCACAGTAATAAAAGGAGAGCTGCGCTGACAAAACCACAAAACTGCTGTTAGCTAAAAATCGGCTTATTCATTCATGCAAATCCTGTGCTGGATTGGAACAGAACAAAAAAATAAAGTGGTGATGATGATATTAGGAATTCGATTGGACAAAAATGGGATATTGGTATACTGGAGATTGATCACATAATAGTTTAATTGTTTTGTAGTATATGGTGTACACACATGCACTCTGCGCACTGCTCACTCACTCAGTCACCACTGGCTGGTCATTAGTGACGCCCTGTTACACTACACATATGATAAAAACGATGATGATTATGCTACGACAAACACACATTCTTAAACATTTAGAGAAAAAATCAGTTAAATATGTATGAAACGTGTTTGAAGAGTTATATTAAGCCAACAAACAACTCTTTAAGCTCAGTTCTTATCGCGCTAATGTCACTAATCCCGATACTACTGGTCTCTCTCGTTCTGGTCACTGGAGGTCTGCATAATATGAATGCTCTTTGAGATAGGTAGGTACGTTAGGATGTGATACTACTTGCATATTATATGTATTTTATGGTTAAACAGAATAACAGCAAGTTTTATCTTCTCCAAATACATACCCACATAATTAATTATAAACCAATCTTCATGTTGGGTTTACATAATAAGGTACACAAGTACTTGATTCAATTCAAGACGATTGAGGAATGCACTTGTTTTGATGGAAAAAAAATAATTTATGTCTGAAGAATTGCTTACTCACAATCAGTGGCACTCACTCAACTTTTGGTGATGATATGGCACTTGGCTCATTATATTGCTACACCACTGATAAGAAAAGAAGAAATTGAGGAGAATTATGATTGGTGGAATAAAAAAAAGTGTCAAAATATACTTGTTGATTTACTTTTGGCATGTTTAAAATTGAATGAACTCATAATAAAAAGTTTGTAGTGTATGATTTGGTCCATGAATTAAGTCGAAGCTTGGTACAGATGTTGATACTGGTCAATAACAATATTGTATTTTACTCTCAGTCTCAACAACAGCTCATCTGCAAATGATGCTTATTTTTTTGTAAGCAATGAGAGAAAAGAAATGAGAGAATAAAAAGTGACGACAGCAAAAAAAAAATTGATATTTTATGGGAAATTTTATTCGCACACAAAATAAATATTACTATTATGATTTGAAATTAATAACTTGTTATTGTGTGCAATTTATAAACATCAATATTTTTTTAAAGCAGAAAAGTTTGAACAAATTTGAATGTCTGTTTTGGCTGATACGTCGGACTAGAATAATTTTTGAATTCTTTACACAATAATAAAAGCATTTTGGGAATATGCTGGGCATTTTGTATGTATGTATGTGTTTTAATTCTGTCTGGTTGACTTCCTTGCAAGATTTGTTGCTTGTTGTTGGCTCAAAAGGATAAATACATGTGTACGAATCGCAAGGATGATGGCTGTGTCGAAAAGAGACGCTTACAATCATTCGATTTTATAGCTTATCGCTTTTATTTATGCAAACACTGACTTAAATACAATGAGGCAGAGCATGCATGAATGGGTATCGGCGAAAAATCGAAAGCAGTTCGCCACGAAAGTAAACAAGATTTTGGTAAAAATAAACTTCAACTTCTGCGTAAGTAAAAATGTAAATGCAATTTGTGCAAAGAAGCCATCGTGTGGTACAAACCACCGTATATTTACAATATTGAAGTACAATGGAAACGTGTGTTAGTAGTGCAATGAGCAACATAGTGGGAAGAACATTTATACTTTTTATAGTACAAAATCAAATATGCCAAAGTTCACAATTCTCCTTTTTTTTCCAACTACTACACAGGTCATAAAAATGAGCACAAACTTTTCTTACTATATATCAAGTTGAGCTAAGTTATATTTTTATCGAAATAATGCATTTTTATTGAACTTACATCAATTTAAACAGACGTGACAGACGTGAGTTTTTGTTCTGTAAGAAGATAACATTATGCACTGTTGTTGTATACATATATACAATTATACAGTTTTCCATAAATGCTCCGAGTGCAAGTGTAACTGGAAAAGCGTGGCAAGTAATGCACATATGGAATCCATATTATGGATACAGCATATGTTATCTACTATTACGAATTTTTCTTTAGATATAGATCATTGACTGAAAAAATATTGTTGCGCATATAAAAACCTATGAGATCTAAAAACCTTCAAAATTATTGTTAATTTCGCTTGTCAGCAGTCAGCACTAAAGCAAAAGAGGAAATAGCTTGTCTTGAGTTTATTACCTATTTGTGAAGTATATCGCATCCTTGAAACCCAACCAACATCTTTTAACACGTTGCATTTTCAGATAAAAAAACTGTATAGTAATAATTAATTAGTCCTTGTCTGAATTTTCATGAATAATGATACATTTTGCAACTTGTTATGACCGTTGTTTTTAAATTGCGTTGCACTTTGTGCTCACACGCTATAAGTTTCCTCAAATAAAGTCAAAGTCCACTTTTTTGATGGTATGTAAATGAAGTATTATATTGTATGTACCAAAGTACGTAAACCATTTGGAATGTTATATATTAGATAAGCATGCAGCAGATCCATGTACTTGTGTTGTTGCATGTGTGGGAAATGATGAAAGTTGGAAATCTTGTCATTACATTTCATGTATAGGTATATATGAGAAAAAAGAAACGATTTATGTGTTTGCCACTATACACCAAAAATCTTTGGAACACGCCAAAAGAGGTGTTTCGTATCAAGCGTGCGCATATAGGTAGACGGCTCTAGATTATGTTCATCTGTTATTGTGCGAGAAAGACGAACTTTGGACTCTGTACTCTTCAGGTCCATAATCATGCCATCTATTTACCTTGAGTAAATTATATATCTGTTGATGGAAAAGCTATAATAGTAAAACCGATATTACAGATATGTTTGAAGGTCGATAGTTATTGCTTTCAATAATAAAATGCTGAATTACTATTAACTGAAAGTAACTACATCTTGTTGAAGCTTCTAAACGTTATGCTTTCTAAAACTGATGAACAAAACAAAGTCGACGTATAAAATACTATCTTTGTATCATGATTTTTAAAATGCGTTTACTCCATCCGTACTCTTCTACATTATTACGAAGCTGTGTATACAGCGTAGTAATGATTTACCCATATTTGTCTGTGTGTGTGTGTGTGTGTCCGCAAGATAACTTAAGAACGAATTATCCAAATGACTTCAAATTTGGAATATA
>JAHZNC010007172.1:0-10652 GCA_027744095.1 Zhuqinia jingwanae | reverse complement strand
ATGCTTGTAAATATGATGCTTGTTGTTCTGCTGCAAATTCAATACTAAAAGCAAAGCAGATATGATAAAAATAACTTTTATTTTCTTTCTTTTTCGGGCGTGCACGCACATCTTTGCCTTTCTCCAACTCGAAACTAATTGTGGTCTTTTTGGTGCATAAACTCCCCCGGGGGTGAGATGGGGGGCTGAAAATCAATAGGGTTCTGAGTTATGACCTAAGGTATGTGTACCAAATATGAAGACATTTGAGCAAACCGTTCCGAAGATATATTGTCCACAGACAGACAACATTACCGATTTCAATACTAATGTTTGTGCGGGGGAAGGCTAGACTCAATCATCTATAAAACGTACATGTCATCAATCATTTCAATTTAAATGAAATGATTAGAATAGCCTCCTTTTTCAGCCAAGAGTTCTAGAACCAACAGCCGTCGGCATAGATAACGGACCCAGACAAAATGACGTAAATTCCGTGGAAGATCGGAACTCAAGTGGAACACCACCTGGAAAGACACACTTGCTCCATCTTATTTGGTAAGAACTCGTTGTTATCAATATCCTCTCTCGTTCTTAATTACTTTCCACTGTACGGCAAAGATCAAAATTCAGTAGGATGTAGACAATGCCTACTAGACATTGGCACTATTTACATAGGTGTAAGATGTGTATAATGCAAACAACATGAATGCTACATAGGTATGTATATCCCTGAGATATAGGTATGTGTAAACAGTTTGAATCCTTTATTTAGTCGATCAGGAAGTGAATGTTCTTGGAAAAGTAGATGAGGAAGTGTTTTTATGAGTAAACATTTAATCGTTTTGAACAGGAAAAGATTTATCTACTGTATTGTCAGTCAACCAATACAAACAAAAGAGAAAGCAAATAAATGCAGTAATAACTGGATGTAGGGAAGTCCCAGGCGTACCTTAACTGTTGTGATAACGAAAATAAATAAATAAAATCTCATTTGCCTTTCCTGACCGTATACTTTTTATGCATGTTTTGCAATTTAATCACGGTGATTTTACCCTAAACACAGTATACAATAATTAGTTCATTTAACCAAAAGATCAAATTAACTTTTGTACGCCACCCCAATACCCCATTCTGTCCCTAGCATTGGGCAGTTCATGTTAATCAATTAGATCACGAATTAATATTATTAGATTTACCTGTCCCTGAATGGTAAGTATAAATTTCAAGTGCTTTCAGGTTTCTTCTGCACAGTCATATACATTGATACATTTTTCCCGTCATTTATTGAAGAAAGCTCGAACATCAAGCTACTGTTAAATTAATTAATACAACAATACCCATCGTGTGGCATTTGTTTTTTTAGTTTACTTACCATTGAATATATATATGTAACTGTAACCGCCGTGCTCAAAACATATACTGGGACTTAGTGGTTCATCAAGCTTTATCGCGCAGTTGGGTAATAATTTACGAATATAAGTACAGATTCTGGAAAGGTGATATGTGGTAATGTGATATCTGTTTTGTCGTTCACTCGCACAAATTTATGTTTGCACAGAAAAAAAGTATGCTCTGTCTCTGTGCTCAATATATCTTTTTCAATCGTAGATACTTTATCCCAGAAAAATATGTCAAAGGAAACAAGGTTGCATTTGATATGGCCGTGAATGGGAAGTTAACAAAGCAGTCAAGCTACTACTACTACTACTGTTTGATCGAGCTTCCACACATAAGATACACACGCTTTCAGCGCGGCGGCTGAAACGATAATATAATGATGATGATGTGAAAGTGGGTGAAATACAAGAGAAAGCTCTTGCACCAAGCTTAGTGCTTCCTTTGGATGCGAGTAAACAACAACGTTCTCCCAAAACCATCCAACCAAGTTTCAACATCCACATATATCCCATATAGTCAACCATCTTACTACATCTCATCATCTAGGGGATCTCGTCATTTGATACCTAATCCATCATTTTGCAAAACTGGCTGTCGCTTTTAAGTAACTTGAGATACTTTTTCCCCATTATTTTGTACAAAGGAACCTTATTTAGTAAGGATATAATTTTCTTTTTTATAATTATAAAAGTTAAAAATATTTTGTCACCATACGTTTTTAATCCGTTAGCTTTGATTTTTTTTTAAATTTAAAAGGGCGAGCGTGACTTTCGCAGGAAAAAGTTTTGTACATTTTTACCTGATTAAATAAGATTCGTGACTCCGTCTGAAATTTTGCAGAATGCCAGCCACATCTGTTTTTGATTATACCTTCTTCGACTTATTAAAGCAAACTTATAACTGGAGCACTGCCTCAGCAGAGCACGACACATCCTACATTTTTGATTCTGGTAGAGTTAATAATGGAGAAGCGTACATTGACAACGATATGCTGAATGGGCATGCCGGACCCGGAGACAAATATTTTCATGACCATGTTCTCCATCAAAATATCAACGGGCCTGGAGAAACTGTGGCTGCTGTTGCAGCTGCAGTGGCTTCAGCGTCAATTAACTCGACGTTATCCGCCCTCAGTACAACACTTGGGATTGACGAGTTGTTGACAACTCCGGTTTCAAATGAGTATGGTGAAGCAGGGGGGGACACTTTTAGTGAAAATTTCACTCTAAATCATAGTGGTGCGTTTGGTAGTACAGCGAGCTACTATGGGAAAGTAGCAGGATCAGCAATTTCTGGAGGTGAACCCACCTCCATGACTAACAACGTAGCTGACCATGACGCAACGCAACTGCTGAAAATTGCATCATCCGTTATCCCAGAGAACTTCCGAAAGTTGAGTACAAACTCAAGAAACTGTGTGATTGCGTATGTTGTACTGTTTTGTATTGGTGCCCCAGGAAATTTGTTTGTGTTTATTTCTGTCGGACGAGAGATTTGGAGAAGGCAGTTGATGCGGTCACGAATAAAAGTACTAATTTGGCATCTAGCTACCGCTGACCTGTTTGTCACTTTTGTAGTAATTCCTATAGAAGTGTTTTGGAGACTGACTATTCAGTGGTATGGGGGCGATGCGTTATGCAAGCTGGCGCAGTTTTTCCGAGCTTTTGGACTATACCTAAGCTCTACAGTCATTATTTGCATAAGTCTCGACAGATTCTTTGCTATCGTGTTTCCATTGAAAGTCATCGGGGGAATGAAAAGGGTCAGGAACATGCTGTTCATTGCATGGAGTTCTTCCATATTGTTTGCTACACCACAGGTAAGCAAAAAAAATATGGTTTGAATTTGAGATATATTTTTATGCCTGTGCATGTGCTTCATACAAATATGTATTATGTCGCAAATCGCAAAGTCAATGAAATGCAAACTTTGTACCTTCATCAAATTCTCATTTCCCCCATTTCCATATATTTCCCTTATATCCCATAATGGCAAGTCTACGGATGCCATCTCATTCATAAAATACATATAAATACATAAATACACATATAGTGCGCGTACATATTCTTGTTCAAAGGTTTATTCTTTTTTCAAAGGTTTTCTTTTGACATAAAATATTTGCATTTGTAATGTGAGTGAACATTGATATCATCAACACTTTAATGCCATCGCTTACAGGTTCATATCGACGTGTTTTTCATGTTGAGAAAAGTGTGGGGTGCGGTTTTGAAGAAAGTCTACCACCCTGAGCAAATAACCATAATATGGTTTTGCAAACACATTCACGAGTGAGCATTAGTAGTAGTATTAGTACTTCTAAAACAATATCATATCATTACGTTACCTGTATCTTATTGCATCACATTTCCACAATTTTATCCAAAACACGCATTGACAGCATATGTTAGTGCATTGATAGCATATGTTAGTAGGGGATAAGAAATTGACAAGGTCAACCACAAAGCATGAACGATCGACAATCTTATAGTTATCTTAAAAAATATATGCGAACTGGTGCATATACATATACATAAGTGCATGAATTATTACTTAACAGTTAATTGAAGTTTTACATTTTCGAAATTTGAATAATGGAGTTGTATGTGACGTGCTATAATAATATACATACTTGTTAGAAAAGTAAGATCCCGAAAAGTATTAGATGCAGCACTAATGAAAATAGCGTGATAATGCGTAATTTTAGACTTGGGAAGAAAATGTGATAGTTGAGAGAGAAAAAATGTTGTCATTGCACATTGCACCAGACAAATTAAAAATAGACAAGTTACTTTTACGATGAACTAGTTGTTATTTAAATATTCAAATAATGCACATATCTATGTAAAATTATTTGCTTTAGATGGAGGGGAGTTTTCAACAGTAGCGTAAATTCGCTGACTAATCATTCACCTGATATGAGTTGTGTCTGTGTCTTATAATAACATGGTATTGTAAAGACTTAGGTACTTAAATACGTAGGCTTAATGTTATCTCTTTATTGCATGAGAGAATGAATAATTTATTAGGGCGTGGGATCGTTTTTTATTTTCTCTTTAAAATTATTATTTCTAAAAAAAGTTAGGGGCTACTTGTGTCTTCATAGGTATAGCACGTATCATTATGCAGCTAGAGAGTAGAGAGTACCTTCGCACTGTGAAGTGATCTGAAAAGTCGGAACTGACTACGTAACTGCAGGCAGTTAGAAGTCAGGATGCTTAAAATAAAAAAAGGAAACAGTGGCGGGATTCACAAAAGTATACCTAACATGATCTAGATTTAAACTCCAAGTTGATCTATTTACACTTGTTCGATTAGCGATTACGCACATACGCGAAAGTAATTTTGGGAAGGAGGAGATAGAACTTGCTATCTGTATTTTCTGTGTTTGCGTGCCTAGCATTGCGTAAAGACGTAAGCGAAGAGGAAAGCATAGCGCAGAAGAATTTTTTTTTAAACTATCGCGTTCAATGACAAGAAACCTGAAACTACAAAAGTTTACTACTTAATTATGCATGTAGATGGTGTGTATATGCTACTTGCTTGTGAACACAAATTAAATTCCTTCGCTTCACTTTTTAATACAGTCGTTCGAAGAAAGTCCACACATATATGCACTTTGAAGAAAATAATTAGCTTATTTATTTGTTTGGTTTGTTGCTCTATAACTTTTATTTCTTAATGTATCACTTGGTAGTCGAGGTGGGAAGAATGAATTATCATAAAATTAGTAAAGTTCGACACAACTTTTGGGCAATAACTGTATGTAATATATTCAGTATGTGTTATATATTTCATAATTAAAAAACAACTATTTCAACTTTTTATTTTATATGCGGCTGTTATATATTTGCTTGTGCAACCATTCTCATTCTTTGCCAAACGAGATTGCTCAAGATTAAGATTGAAGATAGATATAGAACGTTTTACGGTAGTCATCGATTTTAAAATAGACTTTCTCGGCAATAGTTCGAATTTATGAATGAATATTTGAATTTGATGAATGAACTCAATTAACTGAACTTGAGTAGCATCATCCATCATCATCATCATAACCATCATAACAAGATCCCAAGGGGCAAAAAAGTTACATTTTGGTCTTTTTTTAAAAAAAAGATGAAGCTTGAAAAACACAAAAACCTGCATTCAGACCTAGATTCCAACCTTGGAAACCCAAAATTTAAGACATGGAAACAGCTTTCTATATGGGAGGACTTGAATGAATGTTATTATAAAGTAATTATGTAATCTCATACCTAATACTAATACCTATCCCGTTACTAAACCAGGAACAATAGCCAATACGGTACAACAACAAAAACGCCATGTCACTGACTGTACATCAACGTGACCAAAAAAAAACAACATTTTTATAATTGTATCAACATTGTAACTTCAACATTCGGTACATATGTCTTTTTTTGGTTTACATTTTGTAATTTAACGATCATGTTCTGGCTTCTCTGTCAAACCTTTGTTGCGTTTCAAGTGGTTTAAAATTTCGTAAACGTTTCAGTTGCACGAAACTCATCAAGTATACATTTGTATACATTTTTGTAATTTATTCCTAACGTACATTACGAGGATAGAAGTAAAGACAGTGACTGCATCTCCCTTTATAACTGAAAATTAAAATGGTCCCAGGTATGATTGTGTCATTATTTCCATGTGCAAATCCCATACTTTTTAAATGACAATTCGTTACTAGCAAGGCAATTTTTTTATATGTTTTGTAATGTATTCAAATGGGAAAGGTGTGGTAATAACGATTTTACACAGATGCACTCTTCTTGGTACAATTCTATCCTCTTAATTTTTAGGAGTCAATTAAAAATTTAGTATGTATGATAGTATACGACATGACGTGTAAAGAAAGAAAGTACTATAAATACTTAGGGCATGTTTATGAAATAGCGAAAATCCCTCATGTACTGCAACACTCGCTGCCTCAAAAAGAGACAAACAATTGGCGTGGCTGTGAGGATGGTTATTTCTTGAGGCAGTTGGTGTTGCAGTATTCTACTGGTTTTTAACCACCATGTTTGTCGTCGTGTTCGTGTCCAGAATTCTTGTTTCGATTAATTTGAAGCATTTGCACGCAACATGATATATCATATTAAAAAAGACAATTTGATTAAGTATAGTGACAGAAGAGAAAGCTACATGTTTAATTTCATATTACTGTTGACTGTTGAGTGACGGGATAAATGCATGCGTCTTCAGGTAATTGCTTGTCTTTGGATGATTTTGGTTGCATGACTTTATAAAAAAATCGAACTTGACAGCATGAACAAATAAGTAATCAGTACTTTTGTAATAAACTGTTGTGTTCTGTTTTGTAATCAGCATGCATGTAGCTGGTAAACTAGTGCAAACAAACACTCCATATTAAAGCTCTGCGAGTAATTTTACTTTCGACCGGCACTATCTTGTACACAAATTTCAACGGAATTTCCTAACACTTGGCATTAGACAAGCTTTAAAAAATACTTGAGAAAACTTTTCGATGTAGGTACTGATATACACACACAGAGAGAGATTCTCTGGATAGTCTTCTGCGATGGATGCAAGGTATTCCCTTCCAACATTTAACGCAGTATTGTAAATATAACGAAACTTTTTAACTCTATAAAGCTAATTTTAAATACTCTGCACATCAAACCACTCGCATCTCTTTGTGTTGTTCATAAAAAAAACTTTTTCTGTTACGTGGCATACTTCTTTTAAATCCTGGTGTAGATTTTCGGGTCTAAGAATTGAGACAGTCAGGGTAACCCACAGACATGCATATAACCGCACTAAAAACGTGCCTACACAATATATACCCTGTTCGCTAGCTGGAGGAAAAGAAATGCCTATATATGTTGTTGTACATTTTTTTGTCTTTCACTTAGTTCCTGTATGAGTGCAAGGGAAATTCATTAGGTTTCAACTAACAAAAAATTACTTCAAATCCAGCAAATCCTCTTTTTTACGTCATGCATACCCTTGGATATTAATGCAAGTTTTATATACCTACATCTAAAAAATTCTGAAAAAAACTTTGAATGCACATTATGCTAATATTTATGTTTTATTTATCGACATGCCTTTCACCTTTGGTCATTAAACTAGTATGCATGTCACAACAAAATACATACTGTGCATTAGGGATACTAGACATTTTACAATGTGATCATAGTAGTGATCGATCATAAATCGGGACTTAGGTTAGTGTAAGGACGGGTAAGTTAAATAAATTTTTAAAGTGCACGTTTTTTTATAGCTATACTTAACTTTTTACGCTAAAAAGTGATTTCTACTAATATCCCAAATATTTGAGCAACGTAGTGAAAGTGAAAACATCAAAAAGCAGGCACTTTGAGTTTGAATTCAGTTTAAAACAATTTTAAGCAAAACAACTAGGATAATTTGGAGCTTCCCGTGGCAAACGAATAGGCGAGACGTACAATGCTCGAAATTTAAATAGTTCTCATCTGAGGCGACTCAAAAAGTGAAATTTTGTCGGAATATGTAAAAAAAAAACAAGAAGCAAAATGTGCGAACACAGCTAAAATACGACACTTTACGACATACGACACGAGTTTTAAGTTTATTCTAAACGAAATGTAATTTAATGCTATATGCAATCTGGGTATGAGAAATTGTGAATCCTTGATCGTACACTTTTCCGTAATAATACGGTTTTTGTTCTTTCCCCTGGGTAAGTCAAACATTTTCATTGCCTTTTCAACATTCTTAGCAATCCAGCAACAGCTGTATATCTTCCATACTTCCCTGCTGGAGTTTTCACACGTTCTACAAAGATGACAAGACAAAACCTTGTGCTGGTTTTTGATTGATCATAGGAGAAATGAGAAATTTCAAGCATTTATTCGATCGACAACGCTATTATGTCACTTCTAATCTAAAGAAAGTGCCTTAGCACTTCTAGTGGTGAATTTAGCTAATCATCACAACTCAAAGTCATGTATGGCCAATGGACATTGTCCATTGGTCGCATGTCCAATGAGCATGACCTATTCTAGAGCATTAACTGGGTAATATCAATTAAAGCACCCGTTTTGATTTGTTTTCTTCGTGTTTTGAACCCACTTCAACGACCACATATACACCAAAAATGTGTCTTGAGTTGTTAACGGCTTAAGTTTTTGATGCGTCTTTCATGTTATATCGAACTAAAGTAACCGCTTTATTCCTAAAAAAAACATTATCGGGAAGCTCAAATACTGTATAACAAAATTAGATATGCAATATGCCACATGTACATACATACAACAATGATGGCTTGTGGAATAGTATGCTTTCACTTTAGCTACGCTCGGATCAAAAGACGTTTGATAAACCTTTATACTGTTATAGCACAAAGTCTCAGGTTCAGTATCATGAAGTTGGTTACTAAAGGATTTCAGATTTCATACAAGAGGGGTATGTGTATGAGTTTATGACACATACAAGTGTTCTGGTACATGTAAGCAAGAGAGCAAATTGCAAACATTATTAAAATTCATGCGAGATAAAGGAATTATCGCAATTAATATTCATCATTCAAGGCTACCCTTATGTGTAAATACTGCATAAATGGAGTAAGTGTGAAGTGTGCATATAAAAAAGTACATGATTCCGTTTCTTTTTTACTCAGTTTACACAGCAAAGGCCAAGAATTTATATTAAATTTTCAAAACTAAGTCCGTCTGTACCGCATTCTAGGGTTGTCTGGTTGTTGATAATTTGTGAGGATTTCATGTGCAAGCATTCTTGATATCATTACAAAAGTTTAAGCGACAAAAGTACAATCATGGCGTTAGTACAGGATATATATTCCATATGATGATGAATTGATGAAATATACACACATACATACCTACATACATATTTTATACATAAAATATTATGTATAAAAAAATGAAACATGTATGTATAAAATTATTAGAATATGCGTTTCCTCTCTGGAGACGACATATATACCAGATATTGAACGATAAATTCAAAGAGATATAAGCTTGAATGGAATAAAAAATTCTACCCGATTAAACTGATGAAGCGAATACTGTTTAAGCTGCCCACAGAAATGCTGACTACAACTGAAATCTCGGGAAATTAGAGCTAGAGTTATTGAATTTTTAGAATGTGTCTGAAAGTGAAGGGATGCCGACTTAATATTACTTTTCTAAGAAGTCCGATTAAGGGTTTTGAAAGGAATTGATTTTAGGATTGGGATAACATATGAAAGACCTTTGAAAGCATTTTACTGACAAGTTTGTGAAAGAAAATTTGTATACCTATGCGTATTCACAATGTGAACTTCACATCTATATATAAGTTGACAGAATTAAATTTGTTATCACATTTTTTGTCAGTTTCCTTAATTCCCTTACCTTTTCCCTTGCTTGTTCGCAAGTACGTACGTTATATACATACATATGTACTTTTGAGTCGACATTACCTGCATGGATATGCTTATACCTGTTTAGGTATTCCTTTTTACAACAGCACAGGTTATCGAAAATTCGCCCAACTATCAGCGATAAATGACAAATTCATGAAATGTGTTTATTAGAGTACTCTTCATGAAATCGTATAAAAACCCAAGACAAACATAACTGATATGAATATGAGATAAATAAGAGTATTTTCTGGGGCTGGTTCTAATAACGTTGACCAGGCTTGTAAAATCACAAAATACTAAAAGAGGCTTCACTTAACTAGAACTCTGCATCTGCAAAGTGTGCAGTGCACACACAACAATCGATGCTATAACTCTATCCGTACATGCGAGGTGTAAATAATTGATGATATCCTTCTATACATTTTTTAGAAGACCGTCCGAAATTTTACGAGAGTTTACCTTTTTGTAGTTTTTATATGTAACTCAATGTGTACTTTTCTCAAGTGTATAGAAGTAGAATCAAAAGGTACACATGTGTACAATTTGAGAAAAAGTTTAAAGTTGGAAAACATTACACCATTCTTTGTTCATGTTATAATCACAACTTATACATAAGAGGCAGAACATTAAATTATAACGTGAGTGTGTAACCAAACCCAAACCATAAATAAATACGCATCTTTCCAAAACCAGAGCAACTGTAAAGCGTAAAAAAATAATCAGATCGCAAAAATACAAAATCCCTGAAAACTCCTTTTTGTTCATGAACTGGTCTGAGTCATCTATGCTCATTCTTTCATTCACCATTACTTACGAATTGAGTTACAACATCACATGTTTAGATAAATGCTTGTTTGTGGTTGCTAAAAATGTTTCTAGATATATA
>JAHZNC010007171.1:0-11304 GCA_027744095.1 Zhuqinia jingwanae | reverse complement strand
ACAGTTCATAACTACTGCTTTACTTAGGTTTATTTGCCAAGAAACGCGAAAAAGAAACAAGTTGAATAAATTTTATGAAATTGTGGGCACCACTAAATGTATACCTTCAACAATTTAGCATTTTAAGGGGAGTATTATGCATAATATTACATTTACGTGCATTTAGATATACCCATATAGGTATATGCATTTAATAATATGTTTATGACCAACTTTTCACAATATATTACACTAATTTGTATAAAAATATTGTTTGTTCTACTTACCTTTGGATTTTTAAATTTTCCACGACAGATGGAACAACTGAGGGGATGTCGGCTGATATCCGCGGTGGTTCCAGGCAGTGGCAATGACACTGGTCCGGAGGATGAGGATGACGTATCCTTGCCCACCAAGCAGTTATTATTTGAGGAAGCAATGATGTTCACACTCGGGCTCAGACTGCATAATGACCCATGACAGGGTCCGATGTCACCCAGCGACATCCTGCCAACTCGTCGACGACCATTCACGCCTCCCGGTGGCTCCGAAGCTTTACGCGAGATTTGCTGTAAAATAAAACAATTAAAATTTATTACGCCCGTATAAAAACAATAGTATCATTAAATTAGTTACATAAAATATTGCTCGTCGGACAAACCCACATACATATTTGAGATCATAAATAAATGAGTCAGTAGGGTAATTTGCAACAATTTATATTTTGTACATCTATTGCATAACAATGAGTAAGAACAATTATATCTATTACAATATAACAAGGAAGTATTAAATTTTCAAGATGCATGCACGTCAAACAACCAAAATCTATAATTGGTCATAAATGGGAATTACATAGATTGTAAATACGTAGTACTTTTAGGTGTATACCTATGTACTTGTTTATCTCAACTTGTCATCAACTCAAATATTTACTAGTAAAAAAAAGCAGTATCCAGAAAAGTCAAACAAATTGTGATAATAGTCAATTAATATTTGTTATCAGTAGTCCACTTCATTATCCTACGCCAAACGTATCGCGAGCATGAATGTGTGTGCGTGAATGGGAATCCTTTTAAGTAGGTGTGTATTATGTAAATCCACAATCTTTTCATCATTTAAGCCATTTTGTCCCATATTTGGACATAAAGAATGAATGGTTGACAAGCAAAAGTGCTTGTCGTGAAATCAATAATAATGAGCAGCGCCTCTCTTTTGATCATTGTTATTGCACTCTCATCATCATCATCATCACGCACACTTGACTCTTTAATGACAACAGCAAAAGTGATCATCTTAATCATGAAGCGCACTTTATCTCATCACATCACTTTACATTTCACTTTACGTTTTGTCATTTTACAATTTCAATTCATTCCTTATTTATCCTTAGTCAAGTTCAAGATCACTTCCCTGTTTAACCAAAGTTTTTTTTCTGCGTAGCTATTTAAACAAAAAAACACACCCTTTTACAGTATTTTTTACTTATGCATACACATCTACCTATTTTGTTTGACTAGATACTACGCTTTTAATAACTGTTTTTCACCGATTTGTACTAATTTTCCGGAAAAATTAAGAAGTTGAATTTGTATTACGATCATTACAAAGTACAATAATGAATGTCTACACATATCTTGCTAAACAAATACAGCACTGATTACTGCTCCGTTTGTGTCGCCTGTGGGCTCATCCCCATTTTACCTTTTTCAGAAAACTGGAATCCAACCACATACATAAAGGTGCTAAATAAGGCAATAACTTATTAACAGAGCCGGTACTCTCTCTCTCTCTCTCTCTCTCTCGGCAAGATCAAGTCGAGTAGTGGTCGACGACACTTGTCCATATCACTTGACTTTAAGAAACATTTTTACTTGACAAATGATCGAAAAGCAGTAACCTACGCATTTTCGGCCAACAGCCAATATCAAAAGGTTTGTCCGCCTACAATCGTCTTCTACTACAGTCTGCTTTTGAAGCCTATGGGTAGTTGGTCTCCTCCTAAATTACAGCGTTAGTTATACAACAACCATATAATATGTATGTAGTACATGTATATCAGTAGTATGCGTGGTAGTTGTACAAATATTTTGGAAGCCATATTTGATAAAAGTGTTAGCACCAGTTGCCGTACAACAAAACACTTTTTATATACAGCACACATTTTTTTATACACAATTAAATTTACACGTATTTTGTATTTGTAATTCTTTTTAAAATATCAAATATGGAAGCGGTAAACCATTACCCTCTCGAAGTACACTGCGAGCATCATCTTCACAGATATTTAAGCGCGCACTTGATGTCCAGGGAACTTTAGCCGGCACCTAATATTTATCTTTTAATTTCTCCCAGAACTGCAGTAAAACTCACAAATGATCAAAGTTTTTTTTTCAATTTCCTTCGAAATCTGAAAACTACTTGAAATTGCACAGGGTATACTACTAGTGAGGTGGTTTAACAGTAAATAGATTTTTCAAAATTTGGCATTATCCCGCCAAAATATTTAAAAAAACACATTTTTTCCTGTTCACCAGCAATAAGTTAATATTCAGCAATTTTCTTTGTTCGATTCGAGTTCCTTTGCCAGATGTTATTTTTTATATAGGTAATTCCTATAAAATCTCTGCTATTGCTATGCAAAAGGTGAATTCACCGATAATAACGACCCCAGGACGACGGACGCAAACACTGGGAATCACACAACTACATAGCCAAAGCGAAACATTGAAGTGATGCAACTCGACTGGAAATTCAAAATCTACTGAACAGACTATATGACTACCAACTACTGACTATATTATGGCATGAGCTAGCTCATCATAAAAATTAAGTCTTTTGGTTACATGCGCACTTCTTGACAGGCATGAGCATTCAATTTTTTATGCCCATTCAAAACAACAAATCATTGTACTTTTTTTCCTTCTCCTTTTTTCCAATCGAAAAGTTAGAAGAAGAAAAAAAAATCAACTGAACTGGTGGCAAGTTGAACAAGTGTTTACATGAAAAGGAGTAAATAAAGTGGTGATAGGGATGATGATCATGATCATGAAGATGATGATCATGATCATTATTATCCAAGCAACAACCAATCTAGTATGTGTGCCTACATATTTATTTGTCCATGCAAATCACAAAACGGCGTGGCAGTCAAAATAATCCAAACATCTGCATCCCAATACACCACCATCACCTGTACTACTCATAAATATATTTGATATAAAAATTCATATAATTTTTTTTATTATAATTATTACTATTGTTATTAGTTTTGTGCATGCATGCCAATTAATACTATGAAATCAACAAAGAGGAAAATAGTATTTCAAGTGAGTCTCAATCTCAATAATAGCTAATACTAATACTATATCTAATGGTGTAGTATTCGCATGCTATGCATGCAATGATATGCTGTTATAAAAATGGTTTATATAAACTGCTTGTCAACGTTTGTTCGATTTGATATGTCTCAAGGTTCCATTACAACAAACTGGAATACAAAAAAAAGCCACTCGACAAGTCCAAGAGAGTGCTTCACTTCACTTGCACTTTTTGTTCATCATACTATGACTCCAAGAGACTGAGATATCGTTTGAAATTAAACCAAGAGAATACACAGGTAAGCAGCAGCAGTAGTAGCACTCCATGTGGCACAAATACAAGTCGTAATATTATAACAAGCAATATCAATGCTTCCAAGTGTCACCTTAATGGCTGTTCACTTTAAAATGCCCACATCATCATCATCATCATCCCGTATTTTCACAAGTACCGAAGTTGCGTTAGCAAAAAAACCAAGTTTATCATATTTGTGAAATCACTGGAAGAACACACACCGTGGTATAATAATATAACACGCGATTATTAGACAAGATACGATTCTGCTGCTGTGCTTTTTTTTAAACTTCACAGTTGTTATTCCATTTTACGAGAAAATTTTATAGAAAAATAAATCACGCTCCACCGCAGTCCAGTATAATATTTTTATGTTATGTGAGTATAAAGATCAGATCAAGATTATTTTCAGGTACCAAATCACACAGTAATAAATTAGGTACTTAAGAAGTTGGATACGGATAGTTGCTCGTCTGCTGCTCACATTTGTTACATATTTAAACCTCACATTTATAAAAAAGAAGTGTACATTTACGATTTGAATGCAAACTGGTTGCTTCAAAACAACTTATATGACTTTTTGGCTTATTGATGGTACTAATGACCAAAAAAATAGTTTGAAAAAGTTTATAAAACGCCTCGGGCTATTCCCATCCCGTGCAGTAGTTCTGGTCAAGCTCCCGACCCAATTGAAAATACAAAAACAAAAATTATGATGAGGACGAGGACAAAAGGAAAGAAGATACTAAAGCTTCCAGAAAAATGTTACAAACACCAACGGTGGTGGCAGGGGAGAGACTGTAAAAATTACGTGAAAGAATGCCGGACGACATAATAAAATGGATGGATAGTACAAAAAAATACAATGAAGGACGTGAACTACAAAAGCCGCAAAACACTCTTCCACTACTCCATTTCGATGGGAAGGTAGTTAACAATAATATTGGGCATAATAATACCCTGACGGGTTTGGAAATGAGGGCAAATTCAGTTCATGGCTACGCCATGCCATCCAGTCTACGAGAGGCACACATTCAAAACATGGGATTTGGTTTTATGTTGTTTGTGTATACACTTACTCGACAAAAGTACATGCTAATGTAACCACGCAACAACGGCTTTGGAGCAGCAGAGTAGTAGAACTTTAGTATGGGACAACAAATCGATGACAACATTTTCATTCCCCGGAAAGTGTGTGTATGTTTCTAGTATTCTTCCTGGCTTCCACAAGTTTGTCGTTAACCGTAAAGCGAAACCAGTCAATAACTCTGAAATAATGACAGTGCAGTCAATGTTTTTAGGTCACATTACTTCACACAGTATTTTCTTTATGACAGCCCTAGCATTGATAACGTTGCATGTATACAGAAAGGGTCATCAATCAGCCAGAAAGAGAGAGAGAGAGAGAGAGAGAGCAATAATTATTATTACTGCTGCTGAAGAGACGTAATCACTGTTCCTGGCTTTTTTTATGATGTGACATGTAGAGTATCATCATCATATCATCATCAATGTAATTTATCGATTTAGGTGGAATGGTGCCCTTAAATTATAGTGCATCTGTCATCCCGTATGTGTAACATCACTTGGATTACAAGATAATTAGTGTAGACGCTAATAAAACATACATACGATTCATACGATACGTGGTAATTACACTGGTGCTTTGCTCTATAATGTCAGATCATATACATGTATATTAGCTCAGTAGTAATTTACGAGTCGAGTCAAAAAAATAAAATAGTAATAATGACAATCTCAGTATTTTTATTATAAAATGGAATAACTATTCAAACCAGACTTGTGTTACATTGCAGAAACCGGCTACTAAATATGTTACTTATTATATTTTTATGATTTTATATAAAAATATATTGCGAGAAATTGTCACTCGTTTTTTTTCATTAATAATAGAGATGTCCTTATGAACACATTAGACACAGACTGAAACGAATGAGAGGTGACAGGTAATGTCAAAGTAGTGGGTTGTAACAATGACAAACGTGCGTCATTATTACTATTATTAAAATAACAAAGTAATATTAATACAATGCTTATACTTGGACTTAGGTATTTCAAGTCACGCTGGTAAAAAAACGCCATGGGAAAATTTAAATAGGCATACGATAAGATGTGTATGTGGTCACAAGGTAATATTGTTGATATATTAAAACACGTTTTGATGATACCACAAAAAAACATGCAGTATACCTATTCATTCTACAAATTACCTGTAATTTGCCATCATTTATATTCTTTTTTTCCTTATGTACTTAGTACACACACAGACATTCGTAAATGTATTAATCCTACTTTTTCCTTCTCTCATCTCTCACCATAGGTCAAAAGGGACAAGGACAAAAGAGAGATTTTGAAGAAGCCGATTTCTTGAATGGCTACGCCTTTGAATTGACATTGTATTCATTTTATGATGTGCTGTCCAGCAGACGCACAGCATCATGATATAATATGAAACTGGGCAATGTTTAAAAAAAAAAGACACATGAACACTAGTTTATTGAGATGATCATGAATATAATTATATAACATCATACATCATTGTTTTTATCAAATCCCAATCCCAAGGAACAATAATAAATTCATCATCTTCTAATGATTCATACAAATCCATACAACAAAATACCTACAAACAATATTTCCACCACACACAACAACAGCAGCAAATATAATGCCTTCAATCAGTCTGCTGCCTGTCTGTGTGGTGGTAAGGCTTATAATATTATCTCTGATTTATATCAAACCAAACAAGCAATTGTGCTTTTGACTTACAGCAACAACAACAAAAAATATATCAGAAGACTTTTTGAGCTTATTCATCCAATCACCCAAACAAAAAACGATGACAAGAGTGACAAGTGGCTGAATGGGTTTTAGCTTTTACCTGTCTTACGTTTTACAAAATGCTCATTTATTGACATTGATATGCAATAAGACTAAGCGTTAATATGGCTGTACTCTGGACATTATGGAGGGGCTGGCGCAAGCTTGAGTAGTGCTTTGGTAGGTACCATGCTTGGTGCTGCAAACTAATCAAATAGAATTTATATTCATTTCGCGCAATCATGCCTACAAATTAGTTTTCGTGTTTTTTTTAACGTAGCAGATTGTCATTCATGAATATAATGACGACTACTGCACACATTTTATACAGCTGGATGTAATTTGGATTTTTAGCTTCATACATTTTATTCCCAAGACATTAAGCACGCATGATAGCGATCACTTTGATATCAACAACAATAACAGCAGCAATACTAATCATTAAATAAGAAATTGCATACTAATAATGTATTCAAAACACATTTCATTCCTATACTATTTTAAATTCCACTCCAAAGCAATTTTACGGTCATCATCATGATCAGTGTCATTGTACAATTTTGGCTTTTGGAGAATTCTTTTTTTTTTCTACAAAATTCAAACAATATTATGATGACCAAGCCGCATTACAAATAGTAATAGTGGTAGTAAAACCATAGTTAATAAGTTGCTACCATATTATTATGTAAGTAGAAACATATGAATTTTCCCCTTTTTCGTTTCTCTCCACTCTGCACACTGCGTGCAAGGTCGTAAAACGTAAAAACTATCCCAATCCCAACAATTGCCGTCCATGTTCGTATACTATGTAGGATCACCACAGCCATTAATTTTCGAAAGGTGTACATAGATGATGATAGAGTATAGATTATGCTGCAGAGTATCCAGAGGCTATAAAAATTAACAGTCGAAAACACTCAACTTATATGCATATGCATTATATGCATATTATTCAAATATTAGATACTTGAAAAGCAAAGTACTGAAAAATCCGCTGACACATCACCATTACAACACATTCTTCTTAAAGAAAAAATCGCAAGAAATTTATACCCTCTGGTGTGTCCTTTATCTCCGCATCATCGTGTAAAAAAAGGCTATTTTGTGAAATCATGCAGAGATGCATTTATTCAATCGGAACAATGTACTAAATGAATTATACAAGCTATATAGCCTTACAAAAAAAAGTAAGCCATCTTTCAGCCCACAGCAACTTTCAGGCAATAAAATTTAAATTTGAAGGGAAAGGAGAAATTTTGTGCACATGACAAATGCTTTTAAAAAGATGTGTATACTACAAATTTAGACAAAAGTTTTAACTCCTTTTGAGTTAGAATATGATTCATTATTTTACGATTTTTTTTATTACATACCACACCACAGCATCTTGGTAATCAATTTTTATCGAATTACTACATCGAATTTTGAATTTTGCCATTTATTTATGTATGTATGTGCACATCCTTGACACTTTTTCTGACCCCGACTTAATCACACTTTTGCTCGGTTTGGGAAATTGTATTTTTAGCTTCTATTACTATTGTAATAAAAAAAGCAACTTTTTTAGATTTTTTGTGACTCGTTTCACGTTAACATTCGTTTATATAGTAATCATCATCATCTTTGTCGTATGTACTGTCGGTTTTTTTTTTGTAAACACGTGTTTGCGAGTAGGGAAATGTGTGTATCGAAGAAGAAATCTCTATTAACTAAAAAGCACAATGTTAATGCCTAATTTAAAAGTATTACACGTGCACTCTGAATATAATACAAGAAGCCGCCATGCAGACATACTTACTAGCAGCCCACTTAAAAGTTTATGGTTAGTTTGAGATTTTTTATTATTAACTTACAAATAAATACTTTATACTTATAAATAGTCCGTACAAACAAAGACAATAGAAGATTGATTGTTTGCATAATAAAAAATTATATATAATGAAGTGCAAAAACATCATCAGCGTCATTGAGTACTTCTGATTGACAATATGATATCATCCATGACCATTTTTGGATGATATTATTATTATTATTATTAAAACGTCTTACAAGAAGAGTACCTAGTAGACGAGCATCTTTTAGCAGTACCATTTTAATAATATTAATAATGAAAATACATCATCACATGCGGCAGAAAAAATTATCGAGTTTTTTTACACACTTACACGTCATTGTTTTGAAAAAAAAAAAGTTTTTTAATGAATCAATTGATTCCACTTGAGCTTTTAAAACAAATGTCTGTGTTGACATTTTTTTTGTATAAATCTCTTCCTACATGTTTTGCCGGTCAACTCGAAGTGATCATTATGTATCCAAATATAGGTATATTGACGTGCATGACGGCAGAAAAACATAAAATTACATGTGTTCCTATAATAAAATAAATAAATCTCAGCAATGCTTATCTTATCTATACTTGTGCATATAGGTAGTCTGTGTTTACTCATGTTATGACATGTGCATTTATTTACATGTGTGGAGGTTTTTTGGATCTCACCTGGAAAAAACGTGGCTCCGCCAGTTTGATGTTTTAAGAAGCACAGGTGCGTTACAAGCAAAAATTATGAGCAATTATTTAAAATTAAAATAAACGAGAAGATTTTAAAAGTAACGGGGAAAAAATTATTCACAACACAGCTTTACTTTGGCATACTAATAATTAATTCTTGGTAGTAGTAAATAGCTTAGCAAATCGTAAAAAAATTGTTTCATTCGTTTTCAGTTGACACAGTACAACTTGTACAGAGGGTGGGTGTGGTGATAAATTGTTGTCTTTTTTTGTCAGCACTCAAATGTCTTAATCAAGTAATTAACATAAAACATCCAAGTCCCCAACAACAAAGAAATTTGTTAAGACACAAGTTTTTAATGATTTTGTTGTTGGGAGTAAGTAAAGCACAAATTTCTCTATAAGCACAACCATTCACATTAAAAAGCGCGATGAAAATTATCGCGTGCACATACATCAACAATAATACTATATATTTGACTTGCACCCGTACACACACACACACACACAATGTTATTGTTACGTTGTTTCTCAAAGTGCAGGTCCAGCCATTATAATCAGGTACTTCAAAGGTAAAAATTAGTTTGTTATCAATAATTACTAACAGAAAACCAGGTCGCACATTGCTTTAATAATAATAAGTATATTAACTATAAATTACACAAAAAAAATATATATTTGTTATTATTACGATTTCACAACAACAACGACGACGAACGGTTAATTAATATTAATTAAACGGGTATTAGTAATTACAAGAAAAAAAAATGAAAGCCAGAAAACGCTTGGTTATTATAATGAGAGTTTATTTTACCACAAAAAAATTAGATTTGCTTTTACTACCTATTGTTTTTCCCCTGGAGTCAGGTATTTAGGTATGGTTTTTTATTAGATACTATTTCCTGGCGTCACACTTCCCAACTCAATAAAAATTGTTCATACCATCGGATTGCAATTTGTAAAGCACGACGACGAGACGTACATTTTGGCTGTGAGCAAATTTCATTATCGCTTTGAAAACGATGTCCTTATTGTTAGCCTCGTTTTTCTCAACTGACAGCTATGAAGAATTTTTTGGATAGCATTCTCTTTTCTCAGCACACGTAGCAGTCAAAAGCAAAATAAGCATAAAAATATAGCATTTCTTTGTAAAATTTTTGCCTTCGTCTTTGCTGACAATGAGGATGATAACGATGACTGGTAACTTTCAGTCTGACTGAAACTATGTTCTATGTGTAATAATGTAATAGAGTATTGCGAAAAGCGCAAAAGTAATAATGATAACAGTATTAAATGAAAATATTTTTAATACAAAATAAAATCTTTTCAAATAAAATCCAAGTTCCACAGTCCGCTTTCTTCTTTTTTTCTTAAAAATTCCTTTTTTTTTAATATATCGTATGTATAATATACACAGGTAAGACAGGAAACAGACTGTATAGATCAGAGATTTTTACAGCTGCTGCGGCGAGTGGCGACAGCATTAGGAACACTGACAATAGGTAAACTTGCGTGTAACGTGACGGTAACAAAACGAAATGACGAACGCTGATGATGGAGGAATTTTTTTTTTACTAACTCAACTTGAGTAACAAAAACAACAATATTTCTCTGCACTGTCGTTGATGCTGCAGAGCACTCACAGAAAAACTGTATCTTTTTTTTCGCGATACGAAATGATTCAATTCCATCCCATATACTAACTAATACATAAGATAAAAGCACGTTCTTTCTTATTACTACTCCTACTATTGACTTTTTACATGAAGTATAAAAAAAACACTCATCATCATCATAAGTAACGTTCTCGTGTAATCATTGTAGTAACTGCTATGCTAGCAAGTACATAAAATAAGATATAATTTTTTTTTCAAATGCTATACACAATATAGTTGTTTAGGCATTTCGTTTCATATTCACAAAACTTTAACTTTCCTATATATATATTCTGATTGCGTGGTGGTGGTAGTGCTGTGTTTGTAGTAGTAGATGTGGACTGTTGTGTGCATGTGCTCTTATGTATGTTTCCTGGTAAATCACACAACGGCACAAGAGAACAACTTGAGGCAAGGCCTGACGATGAAATCATAAAAATCTTCCCAATAAAAACAGTTGAATATTATGATGATCATGATGTGTGTATGCATGGATGCATGCATGCAGCATTATTATTGCACTGCATTTTCAGATCATCATAATATAATTATTATGGACTTCGAAAGAAGTACATTATAATTTGGCGTTGTCTGCCGGCCGTCCAGCCGGCCGTATCCACGATAACTCGAAAACTAGAAGGAATTTTGGAATTCTGTTTTCGGTAATCGATAGCTAAGGTCAGTATCACGGACGAGTTCGAAGAT